>PNEQ01027196.1:0-40890 GCA_003012365.1 Medauroidea extradentata
AAAAAAAAAAAAAAAAAAAAAAAAAAACAAGCAGAACATATGGAATAAATAGATGTCAGTAAAACTGATTTATTAACGAAAATTCTTAATTAGCTGACTGATTAAATAATAACTAAATGAAAAAAGAATTAAATTAGACTGGTAAACTAGTTACTACCACATGCTTACAACATTTAAATTAATGAAATTAGGTGATTTTATAGCTGTTGAAAAGTAGAGTTTATAGTAGGAAATTGATTGAGGTTATTATAAGATAAATATAGTCCAAGATGGTATTAATTAAAATGATAGAATTTAGACTGTTTCTCCAACTGTTACTGCAGTGTTCACTAGTTAGTTCAGTAAAACAAGTAATTAAAATATTCGCAAAATTAACAGTTCAGAAGAAACGTATCAATTATGTACTAATGCTCCGGCATAGCTTAAAATTAAAATCTCAGTGAGGTGAGCATGAAAGCCTTGATACTTTCGGACCTCTGGTCTTAAGAGGTTTGCACAGACCATACGAACGTCGGACTTTAGCTGAGAAAAACCATTTCTCACGGCACCAAAACACTTCAAAGTCGGTGATTACCTGGTCACAGACGTAGCTGATTTCGTGACAAATTAAGACAAGCTAAAATTCCGTGTCATACCGCTTGTGTGGTCCCGTGGCGTCGATGGCGTCACCTTTGGCGTCGGCGCGTCGCCGGCTTGGTTGCTTGAACACTTCAGGAAAAATTTAAGTCATGGTCGGATAACTCTTCCTAAAATATTATTCCGACCCCTAGCCGTGACACTGCTATCTTGGCCCGCAAAAGCTAATCAAAATTAAGATGACGCTCGTGAATTTATCAGTAAAATGTGCGGACGCGAGCTGACACGTCCATTCGCGTCAGTCGCCGGGCCAAGAATTCCATTCGAAGCCTCGAAAAACTTTCAAAAACCCCGGCTATTTCTCAAGCCTAACTAGAATACTTCAAAAACGTCTGGGTTTGAGGCTAAAACGAAAGAAATCGCGATCAAACCGAAACGAAAACTAAACAAAAAGAGAAAAACCTACATTCAAGACACAACAAAAACAAAATAAAATTAAAATAAAATATTGGATGTGAGTCCTGACCTGATAAAATAATCTAAATAAAATTAAAAACAGCTAACTAGGAAGAGGCAAATTAACTATCATTCTAGACAAAGAGAAAATGTAAACATTAGGTTATACAACAAACAGAAGTACATAAACAAACAAAATATTTAGGTTAAGTTTAAAAACATAAACAAATAAAATAAATAAGCTATCATTCTATAGCGAAATGCTATAGTACCTGCTCGGTGACACAGTGATACCACATGAATGGGCCTAAACATTTTGTTCCCTTATCATTGGATTAGCGCCCTGCGGGAAATGTCTAGTTAGTCAAGAACCAATTGCCTAAGTTCTACGAACGTAGGCCTACAGTTGCTGGGAGCAGCGGATGGCAGACTGGCTAGAGCACTTGCCTCTCACCAAGGCGATCCGGGTTCGATTCCCGGCGATGTCGTTCCCTATGGGAATTCGTTCCAGACGATGCCGTTGGTCGGCGGGTTTTCTCCGGGATCTGTCTTTTCCCCCTCCCCCTCATACTGGCAGTACTCCATACTCACATCATGACACCTAGATGTTAAGTGCTGACCAAAATTTATTCAATCAATCAGTTTAAGGTATATTTTTTGCCCAAAAGAAAAGGTAAATATTTCAGGTCTTTGTGATTCACAACTTAATCTTCATGGCAGCTTGTAGGTAAATATCAAACAGTGTGGGTTTTAGGGCTAGTGTTCGTTAGATTTTTTTTTTTTACTTTAGTACCAAATACTTCCTCTCAAACTGCTGAAAATCTTTGTTTTTGAACTCGTTCTCCATACCTACCTCTCTTGCAGTGGCATTAGCAAGCGCCTGAATGGAAGCCCAGGTGGATAAAGGAGCAAAGCCAGAACAAGCGTGGGTAACCCTCGTCTCTCGTCGGCCACTCTCAGTCAAAATATCCCCGCCTCCGGGGCCGTCGAAGCTTTTACGACGCTGCTGTGTCTGAACTTCAGTCAGCGATAATGGCAGAGGTAGAACCATACATCATCCGTGGATAAATCCTGACTGAGCTGCATACGAGCAGAGCACACGGTGCTTTTACTTTTAGACTCTCTCGTTCGCCGCCCAACTTTGCGAGGGCACTCAGGAGCAATTTACTGATGAGCCGTACCGTGACCTCACGAGAGAGCTCAGCCCGTGCGCGTCCACGTAGGTACGTATATTAGTTCGAGCGCACAGAGTACCTATCATCATGGAGAGACAAATAAATGGTTCCTTTCAACTAATTCACACGTAGAGCCACAATTTTATGACGAACAAATTTCTCCGCCAACTTGTGTCAGTGTCTGCGCCTCTGCTTCATGATCAATGATTGCATGTCTTAACTCTCACTTGCCTAGGTTTTCTACTGGCATATCACAGACGTATGATGCCACAATTTCCTTATTTTTATTTGTACAGTCAAATGGGAGACTTGTCCGAACGAACACGCTCTGCCAATAACCGTGAAGCAAAGCGGTCGATGTGAACGTTAAACTGTGAAACAGAGTGATGCGAAGTTATTTTCGCGACAATATTGTAGCTCTTTTCGTGGTACGACTGATTTTCGTGAAATAATTGTCGCACCTCATTGTCTCAATGTCTTACGTGCGCATCTTCATCTCTGCTTCGTGGTCAATGATGTAAATTCTCAGTGTCTTGGGGTTCTACCGACTAGTAATATAGAGCCACGATTTTATGGCGAAAAGATTTTCGCACCATTTGGTTTCCATGCCTTATGTTCACATCCGCAACTCTGTTTCATGGTCAGTATTTGGACGTTTTAACTGTCACACGTCTTGAGGTTCTACTGACAAATTACAGACGTATTACGTCACAATACAACATTTTGTTTCAATGTCTCACGTGCACCTCGGCATCTCTGCTTCACTGCTATTGGCAGCGTGTCTTTGTTCAGACACGTCTCTAATTTGACTGCACCAATGACAATGAGTCTATTGTGACGTAATACGTCTGTGATTTGTCAGTAGAACCTCAAGAAGTGTGACAGTTAAAACGTCCAATTACTGACCATGAAACAGAGTTGCGGATGTCAACATAAGGCATGGAAACCAAATGGTGCAAAAATCTTTTCGCCATAATATCGTGGCTCTTGTAATATCATGCCTGTGTTACTATTTAGTCTGTGCTGCAGGTGTGAACGTGAGACATTGAAACAAATCGTTGTGTAATTCTTTTCGCCAAATATCACAAGCTCTAGGAATCGGAAATAAATATAATTTTCACCCAAGACAATTTAAAATAGTTACAGAGACTGCGTGGAACGGGCAAGAAGATCATATGGCAAATCACAAAACTTGAGGAATATTTCAACAGATCACGGAATTGTAGAGCATATTGAAATAACCTACATACTCTTTAAAGGCTCAGATGCAATACAGATTGCAGCGTACTGAGCTAGGTATGTTACAGGAATGAGCAAAGTGGTAAAATTGGCAGAACAATCGCCTCACGCTCGGGAGGGTCCCGCCAGGTTTATTTCCTGTTAATCCATACTGATATGTTTTTCAAGATTTTTTAAAAATATTTCCTGACGAATTTTGGGATGTATCACTGAAAGAAAAGTTTTGTTGAAGTTACTTTACTTCTGTTAAAAGCTGACTACATTCCAATTTGACTGTCGGTACTGTTTGGATTATTTCTTCCGCAAACCTATAATGTAGAAGAAACAATATGTTCCGTAAATAAAGTATGCTATATGCACATTTACAGAACAGATTGTTACTTCTCAAGAAAAATTGTTGTAAAATCAGTATAGTTTCAACTGGAATGTTGTCCTTACGTATATGTTTGTTCGTTTATTAGCTAACCTTGGATCCCATGTTTAAGGATAACTCTAGAGATGGAGGTTTTCTCACACAATATGCATAAACAAGTACAGTAACATAGCAATACTTACAGATAAGTTACAGAAACATACAATCATTTGTGAAAGTACCAACATTAAAGTATTATACAATAGTTTCAGTAAAATAAGTACACATTACAAGATAAAACTAATTAAATACAAGTTCAGGAAGAAACAGAAACGGAATATTAGCTGAACAGGAACTTGGGTTGCAGATTTGATTCAAAGTTAAAGAATTCTTTGTCAGAGTAAAAGATATGAGTTTTAAAAAATATTATTTGTATTGAATTGGTTTTGTTATTATTATTAAATAAATATTTACGTAAAATGACATGGTTCGTACACACTATAAATTTCTTTCAGTGTTACTGAACATGGAGTTAATAAAACAGAATAGGCCAAGCCACGTAAAAAAGTACAATAAAATAAAAATTAATTCTAACAACGATTATACACCGGTGGCTTTCGTAGCCATTATTCAACTTCTATAGGCCACTGTTTTCTCTCAACTTTCTGTGCAGCTCAAACTCAGAAGCCTACAACATGATTTATACGTTATATTTCCATTAAAATTTACTTCTCATAGCAACAGGCCACTCAGAATAATTTGTTCGAAGAGGCGGTCACCAGTTATAGTATGTACATGTAAACTGCGATTTAAATTATACCGAACTGATTTCTGCTGGATTACTAGACAGACAGGTACAATAATACCAACAAAATACTCGTCTGTTAACTCACCCAGTAAAAACGTATGCTTCGCTGAAATGAAACATATCGGTACAAATAGGCTTACAACTCTAATACGAGTCCATTACGCCATCATTTGCCTACAACACGTTTCCAATAAACAACAAGCTACGATGAACCAATGCAGTTAAGTAATTTAAATGTAATCAGCGTTACCATATCTGAACCATTAAACAATACCGTCACAGTATATGAGAAAAAAAATGTTTCTTAGATATAGATTGTCAGTAGAAAAATTTTGACTCATACGGGTAGTATTTTACAGTAAGCTGTAAGTAAAATTAATCAATAAAAATTTTTCTTCTGAATTTGTAATTTACTGTGTTAAATTTCGATGTTGGTACCACAGAAACTGGTAACGTTCTATAAGAATGACGTAGGCCTTAATAATGTCACTTCCCTTGTTTTCTGTGTTCCTAGTTGTTGTATTAAACTCTATTTAGTTATTATTGTGTATTATTTGGAACAAAAAAGTTTACTTGGACGTAAAGCTAATCTAAATTATATAACATACTTAACTATAATGACTAGTGCTGAATTATTTAAATGGCCTCACACATACTTATTATGTTAAATATATTTCGTTCTGTAACAATAAAATTCTTTCCTGTATGAAACTGCCTTCTCTTTGAGTCTTTATTGTGTAAGAGAGAGAGAGAGAGAGAGTGTGTATATATATATATTTATATTTATAATATTTATAATATATATATATATATATATAATATATATATATATAATATTTTAGCTCACGTTTTATTAAAATTCTGTTTTAGAGTGTGTAACTATATTCAAAAATTAAATTAAACAAAAGTGAAAATTATATTTTGTTATACCGTTCAAAGAAAATTAAATTACAAGGGAAGTGTAAAAATATATTGAAATTAGTTGCATCAAACAGTATATACTAAAAATGTAATATTACTGTTTCAATTGTTCCATATCTTCATTCTTATCTGAATTTTAAAATTTTTTGAGCAATTCCTATGAAGCCCTCCTTTTGTAATGTTGGTCCTGAACGTGGTGCATAAATTTATGAAGTAAATACTACATGCTTTTTAACCTTTCTTTCTATGTTTATATTTTTTAAACTCAAAAACCAAATGGGTGTCCGGTTTTTAGGCACGTTTTTATAATCTTTAAAGCCCTTTTCCACAGGCCGAAAATTACGGAAATTTGTTGGAACGTAAGCCTCACAATAAGTTGCATACAGACGATCTATCGGCATGAAGACTGCACGCCCTTTCACACAGTAAAATATTTTTTTATCGTAACTGAAATTTTTTTTTTTTTAATATTGTGTCACTACAAATTAACTTTGCCGTAAGAAACATTTTTCATTGAGTTACATATGAAAACGTTGTTACTTTTCTTTGTAGAATGTTTTTTAACATAGAGCTTTACTTAATAATTTTTAAAGTACCCTTAACAAAAATTCCACAGGCATTTTTTATATTAAAAATAATTTTATTTGCATTACTTTACTATCTAAACAAAATATTTCTCTTTGCGGCAATGCAGGTTTGCAGTGCAGTGGCGAAGGAAGAGTTTTTAATTACAGCGAACTGTGTTTAGAGACTAGTATGAGGTGACACGTGAGTCGCCCATAGCGATTCGTACATCTAAGCCTCAAAAACGCACAATATTGAAAAGTAAGCCCAAGCTTTTTTGTTAAATTTAATTTCACTTCACCCACAACCTATCATAATCAACGGCGTATGTTTATTGCATGACGTAACTAGCAGACTAAGACGTGCTTACATACTGGCGATGATAATGATGAGCAGGGGCCTGTATATTTCATGAATTCATTTGAAAAGACGTTAGATTTATAACTCCAGTACACGTTAATTATGTTCGCGACGGGGTCACAGTTAATGAAACGCTTCATTTAGGACTTAGAACTCATAGAAGACATACATGAAAACCCTTCTTGACTCCCGCGCTATATTTTCAGATACACAACTGGCCTCTCACTGGAGCAGCAGAAAATGAACAACTAGCTGAAGACCAGGGATGGGGATAATTCACTGTTGCAGCTATTTTGTCGCTGCGACAAGGCATGTCGCTTGTCGCTTCAGCGGCCGTGTCTAAAACAAGCAGGGCCGGGCCGAAGCAGCGACAAGCTGTTCCCAGCATCACCGATACTTCGATACATACGACCGCTTGTGTCGCCATCTGCGAAGACAGAGTTTGTATAGGACTGTGGAGTCCAGCAGGCTGGTCGTTGAACTCGCAAAAGTTTCTGGGTTTCTAGTGGTGAGTTTTCAGTCTGGAGACTGCTTCGAAACCCCTGAGTAAGGTGAAATCCACCCCAGGTTAGAAACGAAATGTTTTCTCTAACGGAAGAGTTTGGCATAGGAAACATTTCTGCCACTAGTTTCGCTCCTATCGCTAAGGGACCGGAAAAATACGAAACCGCAGTAAAATTAAGGGCACGGGCCGGAGTATCTTCGCATTTAAAGACAATTATTTTTTTAAAACATAAATAGGAGCCGATATCGTAAAATCACTTCGTAACTTTGTTATGACTGATTTAAACTGTATACTCTAATTTTATCGAGTCATAAAACTGCAAAATAGTTGCTAATTAGTTAATTAACGAAATTCCCTTTTAATTGATAAATTAGCTACGCTCATCATACAGTTAGTCTCGAAAAATTACATCGCATAGTATAACCAATTTTCAAAAAAGTTACGAAGCAATTTTACGATATTGACTCTCGTATGGATTTAAAAAAAAAAAATTATTCTCTCGAAAGCCGAGAAACTCGAGCCCAAGCCCTTAAATATAAATATACTTGAAAATTACAGAAGTTAATTGACTAAATTTAAAGTGAAAGGAAACCAATTTCGCGTTTTAAATTATCAATTTAGTATAACTTAAAATTCAGGAAAGCTCTGTAATTGGTCAGTTTTTTTCCCCTTACCGATATCAGCGCTCAAGTTGCAGAAACTTACCATGTGACAAACTTTTAACATTGATTTTCTTTACCTGTAGTAGAATTTAACTTACCCTGAGTCACGACTAGGCAAGAATGTAACTGCTATGTTTCACCATAGTCTTCAGCAGGATGGCACAACACAACGCCCAGTCCTGAATCCGTGGAGGTAGCTGTACATTTCCCAACCAGCCGGGAATTGAACAATGGACCTTTGGACTCCCATACTGGGCCAAGCGTCGGACTATTTGTGTACTTTTATCTCTAACATGATCCTGTACTGGTAATTACAGCACTGGATATTTATTTTACTGTTATCACGCAAAATCGTTATCACAGGATACATTAGCGGTAATTTGTTTGACATCTAATTTCCCTAACAAAGAGTATTGTGTGGCCTAGTTTTTTGTTGGTATCACAGGAGTTGAGGTCCGTGATAAAGTGACTCACATTTTTGTAACCACAAACACTATCACTGAATACAAACAAATAAAATTCCATTAGCAATAAATTTTGATTTATTGAAATTAGACTACAATTTCAATAGGATTCATCACATTCGGTAATATAAGACATACTTTTTTGCTTCTTCTGTTTCTTTCCGTCGACAATGCATTGAAAAATATTCGGTGTAATTTATACTAATCTTGAATATTACACTATGGTTACCGACCAAAAAAAAATTGCTGTAACACCTGACAAGTTTGACTTCAAAAATATGTTTGCAAGAAGAGCTTTTCAGTCTCACACTAAAGGGAAACGTGCCAGTAAATTTATTATTTAATAAGGACCAAATTACGTGCATTGTTGTAAAGTACAAGAGAAAATATTTTCTAACTATTCGTTGTCAAATGTAACTTTTTTGTTTAATACTGCCCATTGCCAAGTAAGCAGTTTGAACACCATTCTGAAATGAGAAAGAAGCAATATAAACTTGTGTGTATATATATATGCATATTTTTATCTCAGTAGGCCTAAGCAATATATTCGCGTAGTGTGTGCTTTTAAGTATAATTTTTAATAAAGTGCAATCTATGAAATCTATTGTTTATGGTTATACCATCCGTTTATATATTGTATTAACAAGTGTTTAGGTAAAAAAAACAGAATGAAAGCAATACAATATATATTTTCTCTTACTGTAATGCTACATGAGCTAATTTTAATGAAAGTTTTAATGTGTCTGTACAAACACACAGGTGTGTGTATACTCTCTCACTTGTGATACATAACCACATATTTATAATACTTTGTAAAATAATAATAATAATAATAATAATAATAATAATAATTCGTCCGGTGAGAAGACATAAGTGTCAACTTTATACCTCAGAAAATTTCTTATTGCCGTTTTAATATATTAAAAAAATACTTTTGTAAAATTGTATTTGTAATGACATTACAAAAGTTTAACTTAAAAAGTTTGGGCGTGAGTTATAAGCCGCAGGAGAAATAACTTGTAATTTGAACAAATTTTTGGTGATAAATTTAAGCCCATGGCATCTTACACAGAACCGAAGTTCAAAAATATATATCGCGTATCGCGTCGATGTGAGATAAAAACCATTTTAAGCCAGCCTTTTACTGAAATGATAATCTTCATAAAAGCTTACTTTCACTGCAGACTAGATGTAGTGGAGAACGTTCTACATCCTGTTCTGACAAAAAAGTGCAATTCATCATTACCTAGCATGTTTCTGCTCATTCTCACGAGAAAACATTTGTATTTTTGAGAGATCTGAATAAAGCACGTGGGAGTTAGAATATCGGCAAATGGCAGTAGCAGTTTATCATTTTCCGTCGCATTTAAGTAAATTGCGAATGAACTGTCGCAACAGAACTTACGAAGAATTGTTCTTTCCAGCTCAAATGGGATACACATCAGAAAACATTACATTTTATCGACGTTTACTAGAGCCTGATAGTTTTTGCGAAATGAACGTCCCACCAACTTATTTCAATGT
The DNA here is from genome assembly GCA_003012365.1 of Medauroidea extradentata. Taxonomy (NCBI): domain Eukaryota; kingdom Metazoa; phylum Arthropoda; class Insecta; order Phasmatodea; family Phasmatidae; genus Medauroidea; species Medauroidea extradentata. The sequence continues at coordinate 9,607 of PNEQ01027196.1, forward strand.
GTTACATGCACACGCGTAGCTCTGCTCTGTGATCGATGATTGGATGTTTTTATCTCTCAACATATCGAAGTTCTACCCGCTAATCACAGACGTGTCGTGTCGCAGCAAACTTGTTCAGACTGGTACTGTGAAATAAGTGACACCTCTGCATAAAGACATAAGAAACATTTTATTTTGTGGCAGCTACAAAATATGTTGTTAGTATTTACACAGCCAAATATGTTTTGTTCCCATCACATAAACATTTTCAAAACATTTTGACCACCAAATATGTTATTTTGCGTTTATTACAAAGTACGTTCGCTGTCTCGATACTAACTTGTGTTTTTTTTTCTGTACGCGTTGTTAATAACCACAACGTTGTCATATGATTATATAGGCAAAGTTCACATATTAGCAAACCTACATTGTAATGTGTTGCACATTGTATCATAGGATGATTACGTTGCACAGCTATACCACAGACTAAATGATAACGCAGACGCGAAATGACATGGCGGCTCGTGTTGTACGTGCGAACCTCACAGCTTATTGGCTACCTGAGGCTATTGATACCAGCCCTGTGTACATTTGGCTCCTGCATGTTTCCTATTGGCCTGGCAGCCGGCTAGCAGGACAGCCGCCTTACGGCGATTGGCAATGTTGCTGTCCAGGGAAGCCATTTTACTGGCGTGTGTAACTGAGTTTGCCGTCCTATCTGCCATTCCACTTCTTTATTTATACATATTATGCGTCTATACTGCCTTCAGACGAATAAATAACTTTCATTAATAGCGATGTAAATAGTCCCAGTGTCTCAGTCAAATACAAACACAATGATAACAGAAAACTAACGTAAGTTACATGTATTGGTACCTAGCAAACAGTCAACGTTTTCCATAATACATTTTTTACCATAATACGTAAATTCAAATTAAATAAAACGTGCAAATATTCATGCATTGCACTAACAAGAACACTTGTCGAAACGTATAAATATATTTCAGTACATTAAAGTTCGGTTTACGTAAATGGCATGGTATTACATTAAACACACGGGAGAATAGTTACTTGCACCTGGGAATTTGGTTTGATGTTACATTCCGCACCACAACAATTATTCGGAATCCTCATTATTTTATGTCTTTAACTTTCAAAAACGGCAAAAAATTTAACATTAAAATATTTGACTATGCTGATAAGTACAATCCCTTTCATTTATTTTCGATACCTAAAATAAGTCATGTTTGCACTTCAAGTATCATTAAAGCTGTAAAAAACAGTTTATAAATATCTGGTTCAGACGGCCGTACACAGTTAAATGTTTGTTTTTAAGTGAATTATTTTAGAGAAACTGTTTCAAGCTGGCTTATATGTCTATAAAATTATTAATCAATTTTAAATTTAAAATTTAAAATTTTCGTCGACTCTTTTCGCTTAAAACTGCATGAACGTATACATTTTGTTTCATATTCCTTCTTAGGTTTCTCAGAACACTAACGAAAAAGAAATGTTAATAATGTGGGGGAAAAAACCTAGCAGCCTTGGAGGTCGCGATCAGAAGTGGTTAATGACTAATTAAATGTTTATTTACTTTTTATAAAGAGACCTTGTCTAATTCCAGTTATGGGTGTTATATTTACAACCGAGCAAAATTCGTCATATTATAGCGAAGAATTGTTTATACGTATTCGGCCGAAATCAGTTTTTATTTCTCAATTTTTCTCACGAAAGAGCTATAGCATGTAACGTCCTAAATGATTGGACGAAGATATTTTGAGACGGTACACAGACGAATGACAAACGATCATTAGCGGCGTACCATACCTCTCGTTGGCCCGGTTAAAAATGACGAAACCATTAAACGATTAAGGACACGGGACGCGTAGTCAACATTACTCATGATAAATTTCTCACTCTACTTTAACAAAACTGTTTCGATACAAGTATGTAGCTTGTTTTAGTAATGAGAACAAATATTATCGTATTTCATGTTAAATTTATTGCATGTATAACGCACTTTAAATGTACTTGACTCATCAAAATGTTTGTCAACTAACTGAACAAAATATCCACATACATAATTTGTAATGTATTTCAATGGATATATTAATTAACCTTTTAAGAATATGATCTAGATTGACATTTCATCTACAGCAACCCAGACTGGTTCAAAGGCCTACATTAATTATTGTTGAATAATTTTTGCGTGATTTGCAAGGAGTATTTAAATATCGAGTTGAATTTTAAACCACAGTATTAACAAATAAAATAACTCCGGAGATGATGCATGTGTTTAGGGATTTTATAGACAAATTTTTTTAATAACTGTGCAATAAAAATTACGATAGTATGCTTTTATCGGTGAACATTTGCGTATGTCAGCAAAGAGCTACACATTTCTGAAAATAAAGTTTAAATAATAGCTAAAGAATAGGAAAATCCTGCATGACTGGCATCATTCCCTCATAGTTGAATTCGTACCTCCTTAGAGTAAATATTGCATGCCACGACGGCAAAAATAACTGGAGCAGGGTACATTAATTTAATTCGTTTTGGAGATTCCGTGTTTCTAATACATCGCAAATATCAAGGATTGAATATTACCACACACTCGCACACACACTAACCTATATATATATGTGTGTGTGTGTTTGGGTATGTGTATGTATGTAGTATGTATATATATATATATATATATATATATATATATAAACACACACATAAATTTTCTCTGTATGCATGCTATTCTAACCAAATTATTGTTTACATACAGTTTGTTTGCTTTACTTCAACAGGTATGTACTTGTTCCGGCCCAGATCTGAATGGAACGATTTGTGAATAGGCTTAACGAGGCTTCCGCATGTGTAGAGTGGGTGAATGGAAGATCGACTTTTTGGGTGAGTCCAAACCAGTTATTTAAATCCTTAAATTACGACAATGACCGCTAATTCCGCTTAAGCTGGGATATCACTAGTCGAGTTTGTATTACAGTTTTAATGTATTGCTTGAGTCTAGAAAATCACATAGGTCTACGAATGTATCTTTACAGTACTTTAGTACAACGCGTTACCTTACAGTAAACTTAACTCGATAATATTTCCTTTTTTAAATAACGCAAGGCGTCATATCATATTTTTTAATTATGAATACCTTCTCGCCTTATCAGAGTCGTTAGGGAAAGCGAATGCACAAAATTAGTGACTAACGCCGTATAGCCGTATATCGTTAAAGCAATATAATAATGTAGTTGTATGTGATACCTATAAAAATATGGCTTTTAAATATAGAAAACTGAACCTACGGTAAGGGATTCCACCTAAATACTATTGAGCCAAAGTTTTATATAATATACTAAAGAGTTAAGTACATTGACAGAGCATACGTAACAACTGTTTCGTGCTTATATATTAATACTAGGCTTGGCTAGAAATAGTTGTGCGTGTGTGTATATTATTGTAATTGAGGACTTACCTTTCATAAGGGGCTAAGTGCCAAAATGTAAGTCTCGAGATAATGAAGTAAACAGTATATTTCGACAAACAAACGAACAAGAAATTATCCAAACGCGTTCACATATTTTTTTTGTAATAGGAAAGTATTAACTAGGAGCACTCGAATAGTAAATAATACAAAACAAATATGGACATCAATATGTATTATTTTAATTTTTTATTTTTATTTTTTAAATAAAAATGTTTGGTGAGTGGCGATGCGGAAGCTTCCGCATCAACACTGCACCAACCATTCCCCCCTTTAGGTTTGACATATTTCAAGTGACCCCAGCAATTTTCGTTTGACAATTTTTATGGTGACAAGGTTTGCGACCCAATGGACAAACACAAATTGACACCCAGCCTGACCTGGGAATCGAACCCAGAACCCCTCGCACCAAAGTCGGCCGCTCAACCTACTGAGCCACGGGGGTCACCTCAATGGACTAGAATGCGTTGATGCTACTCCAACCATCTAATTGTGCTGATGTACGGCGCGCATGAATGTCACTAGGAGATAGCACTTAGGTATGTCTTCGACCTTATGTTTTGGCGTCTTTCTATGTACCTGACACATTTTTGTCGAAAATGGTACTTAGCCCCTTCTGAATGTTAAGTCCTCAATTATTGGACGAAGGTTGACGCGGTATCCCCAAAAGGACGGCGAGCCAGTGGTAAACATGCAATGGTGCCTATGCTCGAGTTTTCAGTCACATGCGAGTAGAAAGCTGAGTGGTTCTTATTCCGAGCGGGACACAGTGTTTGAATGCTGGAACCACTGGAGTCGAAATGGAGCGCTCGGAATGGAAGTAGAGTGGTTCAAACCGAGCAACTTAGTCGCCTCGTATACCAATGTGTGCACAAAATCATATTGCGTGTTTCTGTTTTCCTTTTCAGGGAGTTTCGTATTCAAGGATATAAAATTAAATCGAAAATTCATTCGATTTAATATTACGAAAACAAGTTTATCAAGCAATTATGAGTCGGTGTTATGTTTAAGCTACTCATAAACACGTATTAAATGTTACAAAGACCTAGTTTGGAAATTTATTTATTTAAGATATAAAGGTAATGTTTATATAACCTACGTAAAATGCAGCAAAAATATTTAAAATATTCCAGGGTTAGGCTTATTATATATTTAACTTTAAATATTTACCAAATATTTAAATATCCTGAATTTCAGTATGGAAAATACTCAATTTCAAAGCCTAATATTAAGTTTGTATGAATATTTTACTTTATACAATTGTAGGTAAGGTTATAATAATTATCGTTTTAAAATAAAATTTTTTTTGAAAGAAGTGTCAAAGTAAATTCACATTTCAAAACTCTGTGTGTTGTAACGTTGTGGTAAATATTTTAGATATAATTTACTTCTACTTTCGTTGGAATTGATTAACAATTTAATAAATGTAAGACTTTTTAATTTCGCAATTTTTTCCCAGAACAAGTGTCTTAGAAAGCTTAACGTAAGGATAAATTAGGTTACCAAATATGCAGTTCAAATAATGTTTAATACATATGAGACGATAGTTTTCGCGTTTTTGCCCTACTATATTTCAATGTCCTAAGTGTATGTCTGTAGCTCTTCTTCGTGGTTATTGGCTGCGTATCTTCGTGTAGAGGCTTCACTTATTTAACTGTGCCAATCAGAACAAAGTTACTGCTACGCCATACGTCTATGATTAGCGAGTAGTACGCCGTAACACTGAGAGTTAAAAACAACTAATTACTTACCACGAAGCAGAACTGAAGGCGTGCACGTAAGTCATTGAACCAATTTGGTACATAAATCGTACTTTGTAAGTACGTTAAAAAACTTACAAGTTTAAATTAAAACATTTTATAAAATATTATTAATTTAAATATGACCTAGTTAGTAACACTAATCAATATATTTGTCGATACATCTGAGTTTCAGAATATTTTGTAACAATAGTTTTATTTGTTCCAGAAGGTAAGTTTTATTACGCGTATTTTAAAACGAAAAATTTTATAATTTATTGAACTTAAAGGAAAGGATATGCATTACTACAAATAACACATTGCTTGTTCAGCAAATGCATTGTTCCGAAATGAGTTCAGGCTTGACTATTCTTAAGTGTAAAATATTTTAGTTGTAAATCGACAATCGTGAAAATCCAGTCGTTAAATCATTCATTTTTTTTTTCGGTTAAAAAACCTGTAAATTTCACAAATATTGATTTCTTATGTTCCAATGCTTATACGAATATAATTAATTTTGTACTTTTATTTTATACGTGAAATGTTATTATTCCTTAAAAATTCTAAACATAGCATGATCATTTTAGAGAACCGTTATTCGTACTAAAAGCTAATGAATCTTCAAATATATCCTTGCACAATTCAAACAGATTAACGTTCGCTGACGGCGCTGAAGTATTTATTATAATTTATTGTAGTAGCGTGCTGTAGATTAATTCAATGAATACTATTATGGTTTGAGTTACTTTTAATTTCTTGTGTTAAATTGAGTGGCAATACTTAAATGTGTTAAGCCTCAGTGACGAGTTGGTTGTCCGCAAACATCTCCCATGCCGGAGCGGCTTCACACGTGAAATATGACTTGTGGAATAAAAGCTACGTACGGCACAGTAGAATGTGTAGTAGGTGAAAAACTAATTCTGAAGGGGCAAGGGCACCGAAAAATTTAGTTGTTTGAGTAATTTTGTATTTTTGAATGAGATATGGTTAATTTTTAGACATACGATGGGACTATTTTTACTGTACTGAAAAGATTTTAGCATCCATAGTATTTATGTAGTCTATTGGAACATCAAAGCTCAAATTATGTATAGATGTTTTATACTAACACGAAAAAGAACTGACTTATCGAAATGAACTAATCCAGACTGAAGAACAGTGCCAAGGGCTTGGCTAAGACATGTTTATACATATATTTTTAAGTTTCAGAAAGTTGGGAATATTTTATTTTATGTTCAGTAGTTTTTAAAAACATTAAATAACGTTAAATGCTGTTTCTATACATACATTGGAGTTGCCCATGATACTATTCTTCAATATGAATTATTTCATTTGGCAAGGCAGTTGTTCTAGTATAAAACCGTTTTATGCAAATTTGGACTTTGCCGTTATACGTAAACTGCAAAACGCTAGAAAATTTGCATTACAGTAAGAACAGTCACAATACATGTTTGCAAAGTAAACCACAATTCGTACGAATATTACAATTATTAAAACAATTACAATTTACGGTTTATTTCCCCCTTTATGACTTTATGTTTTAGCCTGTCACTTAACAGTGCATCTGCGCAAAGATTAGAGCCTAACATTGCCGCAATATTATTCACAACTTAACACTTCAATAGACTCAAAACCTGATAATACAGTATGATTTGACATATTAGTTGTATGTTTAAAAATAAAGACTCTTATTACTTTAGTAATATGATATGTAGCTGACACATTTCCAACCATATGTTCCGAAGTGACGCAACACACTGTAAACAAACATTTCACTGTACTCAATTTTTTAAATTTTTTCTTGCCGCAAACGGTTATGGACTTTCATATTTCTTCGTAGTTAGCATATCTGCTACGTACAGAGCCAATTTTTCAAGACATATCTGATATAAATTCCATAATTAGAGCACGAGGAGAAATTATTAGTAGCCATTTAACTTAAAATACAATTAACTGCCGCCAACAACGAATTTAATTCAGCAGGCGTATTTAAATTAGTTTTGGATAATTTGCTTGTTTATTGACAGTAATAATACAAAAATAAATAATTTAAACGAAGCTTTATTTATTTAAAGGATTGAAATACGAATAAACTAAAAAGCCAAGTACTTGAAAAAAATCGCCAAACAATGACTTGAACCAAAAACATTTCCTCACCCGCATTTTGCCACTCAGCCATCCCTTTCTTTTGATAATAACAAGAACGGTGTGCTATCTAAGAAACTTAGTCCTTCTTGTTTTTCATTAAGTTACTTTATGTTGTGAAGACGTATTTGTTTAATCCTCATTCTGCTGTTATTCGATTTCTAGAACAAAATAATGCTCTATTACGAATGTTTTTATTCCAGAAAGCGACGACTAATACACATAACTACACCTTTAACTTTCGAAGTGAAGTGTTTGGATCTCGACGACTGCCACGTTTGTGTCTGCACGTCACTCGAGTCGAATGGTGAAAATGAATACTGTATGGCAGAAAACGGTGTGCTCCATTTTCAAGAGCTCGCATACGGAGTTAGTGTACTGAGTGAGAAGCGGCGGACATTGAAATGACTCGATCGTAATGCCAACAGAAACTATTCCAATGCAAATAAGATGATTGTTTAAAATGACAAGCGCCACGGAATTGAAGAAAAAGAAGAAACCTATAATTGATTAACAGTATATGTGAAATAAGTAATGCCAACATTGTGGCTAATTGTAGCGCTTTGAAAAGCTGCTTGCTGGGAATTTTTAGTAATTATATTTTTTGTTAAACCCTCAATGAAGACAATTTTTTAATTTGATTAATATTGATTCAATTTGCGACATAAAATGAACTAAAATTTATTTAAATATTTTTGGCAACGATAGTTATTTATTAACACGGTTGTTTAGTTCCCTTAGTTCTGGTCGTATCATAGACACAGGATAAATGCGTTCATTAAGTACGTTGAGCTACTTTGGGTTATTTTTTGTTGTAATGGTGAAGTTTGCCCCTTTTATTGTTTCATCTATACTGCTTTCACTTAATTGTTTTTTTAATTCCTAAACGAGAGCAGATATCGAAAAATTTTTGCACAGTTTTATTAAAAATTGGTTTTAATATGCAGGCAAAATTTTTCTAGGTAAAACATTTAATAGATTTGGTTAACTAGTTCATCAATTATTATTTCCTTAGTTGCATAATAAGATGAAACCATTGTGTATCAAGTCTTGAAAAAAAAAAAAAAAACATTAGTGAACAAGTGTAACACTAGAATTAACAAAACAATGAATTTTTTTTCTATATGTGCTTTTGTTTAGGATTTAAATAAAAATAATTATCGTAAAAGCAGTAGAAGTGAAAAATCATAGCCTTAATATATTATTTAGTTGAAAATTCTTCCTTGCGCAAAACATGAATTATCTTCAAAATAATTCTTTCCATCTTGCACATTGTGTAATCGTTAAAAAGATATATAAACTGTATTTTATGACAACTGAAATAAATTGTTCTTGTTGATTTCGCAACACAAAACGCATGACTTGGTAGATTGTGCGAGTGTTTATATTTTTCGTAAAGTAAGAATGGTTTTACAACAATGTTTATACATGAATAAATTCTCGCACACATATTTGCTATAACCTTCCAAATATATCAACACATTTTAAACGCATTGATGAACAGAAGTTAGTAAAAATTAATTATTTTGTTTGATTAAAGCATCAGTAAACATAATATGAAAACAGAACTACCCATTATTTTAAATTTGTCATTACTGAATTTTTTTTAACAAGTCACATCTGAAAAATGTGTTCTTATTGTCTGTTTTCTCAACTTCTCGTATGCGAAATATCAGTCCGACTGCCCACTACCAGTCGAGTAGAGACACTCGAAATAGGAGTGCGCCAGAGATATGCAAGCATACCAACTGCCCATATCGAGCAGTAAGGCGGGCGGCCCGAATGAGAACAATACTCGAGCCCATGTTTCCAGCATACCACATCTCGTACACGCCGAGCCGCATGCGAGTTCAACAAATCGATTCGTCTCGAATAGTCTGCGACCCGGAACGATTTTGAGCATAGACCCCCAGTACTGTAGTAGTGGAGCTAGGTGCGGTCGTGACATAATGATGACTGACTCCCGGAACAAGTCGTAGTCAGTGAAATAACCCACTGTGCAGTTAGGCCCGTGATGTCAGGTCTGTGGGTCAAACAAACCACGGGACAGCAGGGTAGCTGGCATTGGTCTTGTCTATGTACAGCTTATAAGAGGAGCAGTGACATTAATTGAGTTACATTACTAGTCTATTTCTGAAATCACTCGCTGAAAACAAGTTGACTATTTTCATCAGACGGTGAAAAGTTTAAAACTATTTAGGACAATAGATAAAGCTTAGTTCGACATCCATTTTGACGAATGCGTAATTGGAAAATATGTTAAAACCTATACATTATAATTGGTGTAATGTAAAGTGTCATTTAACAAACGCTTAACGCTATTCCTTCACTTCCTCTTAACACTGGGATTGGTGTAGCATTATACTTTTCCGTAGCCATGGATTTCGCATAATTGTTATCTATGAATGATACTTAACGATGTGACGTAATTCATGATTACAAAACCGTACCGTTAAATTTAATTAAAAAAATTATGTAGATTGAAATTAGTTTATGAATGAAACTTCAAGATGTCTACGGTAAACTGACCGTATAGGAGTAATAAATCTTAATATCGTGATAAACCAATTTGCCGGCTTCACTACATTGCGAATTATATGTACACGGAGTTCACTAGGTTACCAACAGAGGGCAGATGGTATAGTTTCGGTAATAAGCGACCAATGTATAAAATATAAGATCACAATTAAAATGTTTAACATATTTCTGTTACTGAACTTATACGTCTTAGTATCACGGAGTGGGTAGGTTTACACTATACTATATAAAACTGTAAGAACATTATTCATTCAACCTCACATTATACATTTCCAACGAAAACTACAAAAAATTTAATTCTTTTTTTGATAAAATATGTTGTAACGGGAATGGATGTTTATGAGAAACATTATGGATATAAGTCACTACTGCATTCCATTGTCTCATATACCAGGTGAGACAAAAAAAAAAAGGCAATGCTATAAAAATTACATATTTTAAGAAAGCCTCATCTACTCACAACACAAAATGCGTGACGAATACCACACAGAATTACGCCACTTGTAACACAAATAATCGTAAATAAATCAGAGCGGAAGACCAAATTAATTTACCACGACAGCAAAATTAAGACAGCACAGACAATTAGTGAGACGGAGAACTGATTACACAAGCATGGGTTGTATGAGAACTTCCATTGATGTACTACGACTGGATACAATTAAAATGGCAACATAGAATAACGGAAAAGTTTGTTTTTCAAGAAGAACATGTCACGACGTTTCGGGAGCTTCTGTTTACTCTGGTTCTTAAGTAGACAAAGCTAAAAATGAACGGAGAAAAACGAGTGGAATGACTCCGATTTTCAAGCGCAAACAATGGAAGCAGAGCGTCTCTCCTGATAGGCTGTGTTCTTCAATGTATATGTGCGACAATTGCTTCATATTAGTTTGGTCTACTTTGGGTATTTTTTTAGTCAAAATATAACAGGACAATTTAAAGTTTATGATATTTTTGCCGGACATAGGTTATCTAAATCTGATTGCTTTAGTTTTTAATTTTGTGGTTTTCTTGGTTAAGTGAAATGGCATTCAACGATAATATTTTATAGCTGTTTTCTCAAATATTTCGCCAGCCTGATTGTTTTTTTTTAATTTCTCACTTCTTAGTATTACTTTTTTAATGTTAATTGTCGTGTAAAAAGAGCATTCCAGTTTTTGTATGTTTTGATTACCCTTACGCAAAGTTCCTGACTAACCCAAGCCCTGGGTTTGTTGTTTATTAGTTGCTAGTTTATCATTTCTTATGATGTTTAAAATATATAATCAGTTTGCAAGGAGTTTGCTGCCTAACCACCATTATTTCCTGAATTTATTAGCTGAACATGTTAAACGATTATGACCTTTGGATAATTTCAGACGTTTATTGTTGATTCACAAGGAAGTGGGTTTTTCTGTGTAGTGTTTACGGTTGAAATTATGTGAACATTTTATAAGAATAAAGTGTTGTTTATTCAAGTTGTTGTTCTTGAAGAGCAGTTAGAATCAAAGTAAGCAGTTTGACTACTGTAAATAGGTTTTCTGTATACTTTTGTGGCGATTTTCTACTGGTTCTTTGATACCTAAACGTAAAATTCCGGAATGTTTGTAATGGTTTCTGTTAAGAATGTGAATTGTATTGATGATTAGATTAAAAAAACTCTTAACCAGTTATTCTAAAAGTAAATATTAAGCTTTGTTTTAAGGGGATTTATTTAGCGTTAGGCCTGCAGGTTTAATTTCCCTTCATTCATATACTAATTAATTTGAACATTTTTGACAGTTAGTATAGTTTCGGTAACAATTCTTAACGAGCTCTGAATATAGTACAATCAGGTGAAGTACTCCAAAGATAATGAAAACTGGCGATTGAAAAGCGTTGCGCAAGCGTGAATAAAATATAAAATTTGATGCCTTCTGACGTCCTTAGAGACGGCATATTTAGATTACTATACCTCGAAATGTAATAACTGAATTTTAAAGAAACTCAGATTGAGGTGCACACTGAAATCTGCTGCGTTGTTACGTCCAATAGATAGGCTATACGAGGTTCGGGATAAAGTGAGCACTTTTGAGGCCCTATTTAATTTCTTCTTTTGGTGGTTGTTTTATAGTTTCCTGCCACTTATAAATGTAAACAAAAGAACCAATATAAAACTTAAAGTGTATATATTACAGCATGGAGGTAGGAATAGTCAGGAGATGGCTTGCTGTGACGTAGTTGAAGCCGGTCTTTTGGGTGTTCCATCATGGCGCTGAGGAGTTTTGAGGTTATGGACACTTGTGTCGATGCGCCTCTAAACAATAATAATATTTCAGAGTAGTGCAACTTAGCGATGTAAGGAATAAAATTGATTAACAATAAAATTTCTTGGACCGGGTAACATCATTACGAACTTTTTCGAATTGCGATTGGTTAAGGAACTGGCGGTTGCCATATTAGGACACCCAAAATGGCGGCTTCACATAGCTCTCATACATGGCAATAGGCAGGGTCACCCCCTGTATTACACAGTACTCACAAAATAACGTCTATTGTTACAGTAAATAATATTTTTAAATTATTATTCTAGGCAAGGTAGTGGTCACCAAAGTGCTCACGTCATCGCCAACCGCCTGTAACTGACGTGCAATCTCTCCGTGGTTGGCTCACCTCTCGATGTGGTTACACCAAAGTCGGCCTCAAACGGTGCTCAGTTCCGTACAACTTTCTATGCTCATATTCTGTTGACATTTCTGCTTCTGTTCGAACCACGTTCCATCACCCTACCAATGGTCTTTCCCTGGGCATATCAGTATCTATATGTAAAATCATATTCAGGAAAGAAATGGAAAGTGCTCAATTTTTTTTCTGTCAGCATTTTTGCTAGCCTTCTAACCAGAAACCTATAAGGCCCGTTGCAGCCGCTTTGTGTTGGTCTCATGACCATATGCTTTCAACACATATTCAGTTCGAAATGCCGTAAACATGACCAAACCACTTTATAAACTAACAGTTTACTCATTCTCAAACAATGCTAGAGTACCATGACCAATTCCTTTATTTCATTTCTGCAGTCTGAGTTTCTCATTCTCTTCCACTAAGCCCAAATGCATTTTTCAAAAATTAAAAACCAAGGTAAAAATGGCCAACGCACATAGTTTTATCCATCGCACGTATACGCGATGTAAAGTTTACATGTTTAATGAAACGAAACATTTGTTATATGGTCAGGTGTGTGAATTGGTACAAAGAGGAACGACCGAACAGTTTCTTCTAGACAACATTTCTCAGAATCTGAGATGCCCAACGGTATACTTATCATTAAAACGAATTCGTACAACGCCTCTGTAAGCATATAAAATTATGTACACTTATTGGAATCATCACTTTTAATGCGTAAATGGTTAAATTATGTTTTTTTTTTCATTTCTGTTATGTGAGAAAAATTACAATATAATTGAAATAACAGGCTGTAAACTTGTGATTGGCATCACACCATTATTTCAATTAATCAAATTATATAGTGACCTTCAAAGTTCACAAAGATAAACACTAAGGCACTGCATGCCAGATTTTTTTGTCCCACGTCCAAAAAATTAAAAACAAAAAAAATTAAATGAAAAATAATAATTATATACTTTTCAATCACGAATATGAACCCTTCAACTGTTATACATATTATGCAACTCGAACTTTGCAAACGTAGTCATATCGGCATACACTGTTATATTCAAGGAATGGTATACGTGTGTAGGTCTGTATGCTTTTTAGCTCCTCTACTATATTTTACAAATTTTTCTATTGCGGCTAAAAATGGCAAAAAGCCATAGCAGCTTCATGAAGGAATATTCCTTGAATCTTACAATTCGTTTGCCTTCGATCGGTGTTTAATTTTTCCTACATTTTCTTTCAAGTTTATCATGCAATACAAATGTAACTTTGTACAACCCGTTAACTTATATCCATGAAAATTCTTCGATGTGCACTTATGTCTTTATTCAGTCTGAGGTGCGGATCAACTTGGTAACGCCTCACCAGTTTTTAATTTGTTTCGCAGAACACAAATCACTTAAATTCTTTAAATTACAGGAACTAATTGGTTTTTAATTTTATTGCGTTTTTTAAAACACTTATTCAATCTGTCCTCATACAAGCACCTGGGACATATACAATATACTACATTCTTAGAGAATATAGAATTGACCACTTTATCGCCTTTGAACACCCTCAACAGTTTCTTCTCGTCGAGTTTTTATTCGTGTGCGCTATTTTCACTTCTGCGATCTTAGCTATTCTGTGTCTGCGACAGCGGGTAAGGGGTGACAGGGGCCAGAGATCATGTATGGCGGGTTGCAGCGCGGTTTCCCCTCAGGGGACCTGATAAGCTATTGATATTCCAGGGCGTGTTAAGGCTTGGGAAGGGTGGGGAAGGGGGCATCTGTATCGAGGGGGTATCGTAAACTCCCCTTCCTGCCCCACAACCCTCAAGCTAGCTGCGCACGTGACGTAACTACGGAACCACGCTAGTTCGCATCCCGTCCTGGTAATGCGTCCCCTCTCTTCCCCCCTTCCTCCTAGAATACGCTCTTGACCAGGGTCATAGGTAATACTCTGGTAGCTAGACACCATCGGCCTTTTCGAACTTCGGTCAGCGTCGCGACTCCAAATTTTCTGCAGCTCGTAAGACCCGTGTTGCGTACCAATTCCTTGAGGCCTTTTCCCTTGTTTGAGCTTCATAAGCGTAGGAGCTATAAGGGCGTCCTTGATACCCGCGTCAAATAACGTATCGCCTCTACGTGCCAACAATAAACAAGCGTGGAAGCTATTCGCCGACATTTTTTTACTAAAGGAATAACAGTTGCAACTATGCAATTCTATTACCTATACGATCTGTAGAAAAGCCGGTTTTAATGTCAAGTCTTCAATAAATTTTCAACGTTTGTTTTTAACTGACGTCACCACTGTTTCAAAAGCAAGATTTTTTAAATTTATGATGTGTGTTTATTTGCAGTAATGATTCACCTTCTAGCGGTTTTAATTTAAAATTTATTTTAAAAATGAAAAATGGTAGAAGGGCTATTCTTCAGAACTAGATTCTAAGATGGTTGTTCTCCTGCAAATCCTATAGCTAGAAAAAATATTGTGAGTGTCAGATTGAAGAATTTAAATAATTAATTTTTAAATTTTATCTGTATTAAACGTAAGTAAAGATTTCAATAAGTTACATTTTTTGTTTATTTGAAGAAACTTCCAACCTCTCCCGACGAAAAATGTCTAATCTGGGACAAAAATATAAAACAATTTTCTTCCAATGAAAGTAATTAATGTTGGAGGGTGCCACAGGCTTACAATAATAGTTTGCATATATCGATTCAGTTAAGTTTCAGACGCGAGCTAGAAATCTAGTAATAAAACACACCGTGAGACGCCATTACAGTTCAATAGCTACCGTACAAATGTTAATGGAATCTTACCTATGTAAAAGGCTTAGTTTCAGTTTTTAAAATATTCACACACTCGCAAACCTGCACGTGTATAAAATAGTATCAAAATGTCAATATTAGAAAATCATTTTAAACATTCCGCATTATTTTGCGTTTGCAGTAAATTGTAAAGTATTTAAAAATTTTTAATTCGTAATTTTAGGTAATTTATTCAGTAAAAAGTCTATATTAAAAGGGAGTTATAACGAGATAAATTATAATTTTGTTCCATCATGAATCAAGGCTAATATTATTGCAGGGTATACCGAAAGAGTATAGTAGGAATTCCATTTGAAAACTTAGTGCAATGATATAGAGAGCAACGCCGTATTTTGCAATTGCAATTCTTAACAATAAATAATTTTTCATTGATAAATGCTTTTCGTCCTCGTTAAATCAGATGTTTTAATGAAATTTGAATAGCAAAGTTTAGCACCAATTAAACTTGAAATTTTTTTGCAAAAACGTTTGTATGTGAAACATTACAACAGCTGAAAATGCTTGTGTAAATGTCGCATAATGAAAAAAATTAACATTTGATGAGGCACTCGAAACGAGACGACAACAATTAACAAAATTATTTTATGTTTGTTGATAACATTGAGAGTTTGTTGGTAAATAATTTCCAATTAATTTTCGTGAGAACACCCGTTCCATACCTAGTCAAGACGTACTAATTTCAGGTTTCCGTGGTTTTCCGATATAATATCAGGCGAATTCCGGGGTAGAATTTATTGACTTCAGGCCGTGGTTTGATTTTTGTTAAGTTTCTGTTTGTACGACATAGTGGTTGCGTCTCTGATGACAACGCTGTCTACGAGATGTTAAGATATGTTCGTGCTCGATTTTCACAGGGAGGTACATACGTACCCATAACGTTGCTGCTAATTAGACATTTAACATTCGTTTTTTTGTAAATACTACTGCTGTAGTAAGTGTCGATAAAGTAGAAATAACTATTTTTATTTACTTGAAGGTTAAACGTGGCCTCGAATAGCACATACCTTGGTAGGGGTATACAGAGGGGAAAGGAGAAGGAGTCGACCAGTGTGCTGTTTAAGGGACCCTCCCAGTATTCGCCTGGAGTGATTTCAGAATACTCTGCAAAATCGAACTCAAGATTGTCGGAGACGGGGATCGAACTCGGGTCCTCACGAATGCGAGGCGAGTGTTTAACCAATGCTCCACCATGCTCGGGATCGGAATCGAAGATCTTGGTGGAAGAAATGAGCAAGTTACACTTGTAAACTTCTGAGAAAAAAATCAATGAAAGTTTATTTGAATACCTATGTTGTACTACTATTGTATTGGTGCGTGTAAATACGCCTTGGTATTCTTCCATCTAAATTAAATTCTATTGCATGTTTCTGAAAAGTTTACTCTTGTGACATGCGCCCTTCTTCCACCAAGGCTTTAAATTAGGTGATAGTATTTGGATGTTTGCCATATACAGTAGTGTGGTACATACAGCGGGTAATGTTGCTGTGCAAGATTGTGACACACCCATATGTTACTCACCACGATTTATTATATTTAATATTCATCAGTGTCAACCAACTATCATAAATCCACATGTATTAGTAACTATGACTTGCGAACACTCGTTCTTTTCGCCATTATATCAGGATCACGTTGAAATAGTTTGCGTTAAGGTATCATTACTGCACCAAGTTTTATACAGAAAAATAAAAAAATGTACATATTGTGTCTTTGTGAAAATGCGAAAGTGGAGCAGGTGCAGAGAATGTCTGGAGCCTCACTCCACCCACGCTCAAGCCATCCCCCTAGCTACTGAACAGAAGGGGAGGGGGATCCAGGCAATAGTTTTGTAAGTTGTAAATTTATCGTAGTTATTTGTTAATTAAAAAAGCATAAATGTTATCAAGCTAAGGAACCGTTTTTTTGTAAATGGGTGAAGATAGCAAAGAGATATTAAGGAATTATTTAATAAATGCGGTTCTGGCTGGAATTGCTGTCCTCGAGAGGCGAGACTATTGGTTGAAAGCTGGCTTTTAACCGGCCCAAATCGAACCGGAGCTTAAGGGCAAAGTGACGTAGGGTTTCGGCGCGAATGAGATGCCAAGCGAGCCGCGGTAACTGTTTACAGACATCGCCGACGAGTCACGATAGACGGTGTACCGGGTGCTGTCGCCGGGCGTCGGAGTTAGGCGTCGGGACGACTTAGAAGGACTGACATTCGTCAACAAGTCGCGATAGACGTCGGCGAGCCACGAATGACGGCGCACCGGGTGCTGGCGGGCGTCGAACAGGGCTTCGGGACGCCGTGGTGGAGATAGACGACGTCGAGCTACGAGTGAGATTAAGATTTCGTCGAGTCGCGGAGTATTGTGGGCCGAGGCGCTATCATAATCGTCATTGTTTTGGGCTTCAGGACGCCATTAAGATATCGCCAAGCCAGAAAGTACGTTGGGTCTAGGCATCTACAACTGGTAATTGTAGAGACATTGTAAAACGAGTCAGTTAATAATCTAAGTAGTTGTCGGCGTCTCCGTGCACGCGAATGTTATCATTAAGAGCCGTACCGACAATTCTGCGATAATAACGGTCCGCCCCGAGGGGGCAGTAACGACATGCTACCCGGCAGTGTTGAGCAAAATTCAATTGCAAGGTACAATTAAAAATAACAATTGATTAATTGTTAACTGTGACGTTCCAATTAACAATTAAGTACTTATTAACTGTAAGTTTCTCAATTAACAATTAATTGGTAACCGTTAGTATTTCAGTGAACAATTAAACAATTGTTAATATTCCTGCACTTAAAGTTTAACGCAATTTAAATGAAGTAAAGAGAAATAACAGAAGATGGAGGAGCGGCACAGGGTAGGGCTCACACAAGGTTGACTGATGATCATGCTAGGCTGTTGGTTCATGGCCGCGCTAAATCGTTATTCGTGGGAGTTATTAGGGGAGGCTTATGTTCAGCAGTGAACATTTTTCGGCTCATATGAGGATGTATACTTATTCGTAAATAGAAAAGGAATGGCAATATATATGTACTAAGATAATATTTTTTTATTTCAATTTAGTCAGTCAAACTAACATAATGTAGGTATACAACAAGAAACACACTTTTTAAATTACAAATATTGAACCAAACACAACTATTATTTATTACACTAATTCAGACTGCGTTTTAAAACAACTCTTTTTTCAAACATACCATCTGACAATTTGTGACTTTTCGGCAATTTGTTCATTGTTGTGAAGAAAAAAGACGTTCCACTGATGCTGAGGATGGCAATAGAGTATTAAATCTAATAATCACAGCTTTTTTCAGGATAACGATTTAGGAGCTGAATGTCTTGGCTTTCTTCGGCAAAAAAATGCAACATTAACAGTTCGGCTTTAGTCAAAGGCGCAGCAGAAGAGTTAGTTTCCGTCATAGATGTGTTGGAGTCTGACGAGTCTGCATCAAAATTGAAAAATGTGTTTTCTTGGTTGACCTTTGTCGTAGCAACTGTTGCAGGTTCATTTTCGTTTACATGTATACAAATACACGTCTTACAAATGTTGAGAATCTTCGTTCGGTCTGAAGGCTCCAATCAAGTCAGCCACTTTTTTGAACCGAGGATATGATAGAGCAGCTGTAGCAGCATTTTCTGCTTCAGGTGTAGTAACATCGAAAAAGTTTTTAAATCTGTTTTCAACGCCTTGTCTATATGCATCGATCAGATGCTCGCAATAAGCAAAGTTATTATTTTTTTCAATTTTCAACAGTTTTTATGCGTAAGGCCAGAAGACACGGCATCACTATACCATAATATATGTTTGTCTCGCTCTGCATTATGTCGAGGGCTTCTGCCACAGGTGCAGCACAGATGAGATATTCGTTTATGTATTCAAATTCATTTTCTTTGAATACGTTTTTAATGTTTAAATATCTATGAAGAAGTACGTTTTTTTCTTTAATGCTCTGTTTTTGCTTCAGAGAGTCAAATAGGCTGTTCCATCTAGTTTCGCCAGGCCGACTTAATGTGTGTTGCAGTACACCTTGAATGATTTCCGCACTCTTGGGACCTGCTGCAGCCTTCCATAGAACATTGCATTTCTTCATGACTGCAGTATGCATATACGACAATGTAGTATTTTGAGCGCTTAAAACTTTATTCGCGTCTGTTGTTACACGAAGGCTTAATGTGTGTGCACAGCATCTGAAATGCACAGGTAGCAAATGCAAATCTTCGGGCTGCATTAGTTCAGTCCCGTCACCATCTGACTCAGAGCTATCTTCAAGAGACTGAGAACCTTGAAATTGTTTATCTGTATCCACAAGTTCAATGTTGGATAATTTCACACCAAATATTTTAAATACTTTTACAAAATTGCTGCCGTTGTCGGTCACAGATGCAACAGTTTTGCGTGAATTTAGATTGTATTCTGCATTTATTACTTGAATTATATATGATAAACGATCGTAACTATGGATGTCTTTAAATCTTTGACAGGCTAACACCACTGGAGCTCTGCGCAAGTCATATTTGATCCAATGCACTGTGACGTCAATAAAATTTCTTTTCTTACTAGACCCAATGTCCAATATTGTGCATACGTACTCCACTTCACTTAATTCAGATTTGATTGTCGTCAGTTGTTTTTCGTAGTAATTTGCTATGCGTCGCCCTAGAATACGTCGACTCATAAGTGTGATGTCCATTTCAAATATGTCTAAATCCGTAAAATCTTTAAAAAGTATGAGTCTTCTATTGTACGTAACGAAATCATAGAATGGATGAAATATTTCACAATATTTTCGTCGAACTAATCTTGGGTTGGCTTCTTTTTATCAGTTTTCGTTAATTTGCTTACTTTGGTTTTCGCAATACGTGTGGTTTTGTCTTTCTCATTTCCTTTTTTTTTTTTTTTCCTTGACGTATGTCTTGTACTACTCGATGCAGTGTTCTCCATGCTTTCTTTTCAAGTGGCTTAGAAAATTTGGTGTACAATTGTTATACCCTTTAACTTTTGTCATCATATCTTCAGGGCTTTTCATGCACAGAGCTGTGATTTTTTTACCCGATGATTCTTCAGGCAAGTGCTTAAAATATGTACCGTCAAGTACAAGAAGCCGCAATTGTCGCGATGACTCAGAGGCCGCGGTGTCATCGGCAGTGCTTGTTGATGGCAATGGCGATAAACGATCATACGTCTCATTCTTGTCCGAAGCACTCACACTCGCAGATATATCACTATAGTCCTCAATGCCATACATCATTATGCTTTACACTTGACACAGGTCACACACACACACACACATATACACAATTCGTACAATATTGTTTGTTTTCGTTTTGGTACAGTGAAGTGAACTGGTTTTACTTAGAGTAGCAAGCGACATATACACGGCTACTTTGCTTTAGACGCTGCAGGCGACTGACGTTTGCACACACATATTGACTGGTGGGCGGGGCGCCCCACGGCGCAAGCGACGACGTGACGCGTGAGAGACATAGATATAAGTTACGTAGATGGCCTTTAGTCTGAGCGTGAGCTTACAACTTTGGCAGACGATGTTCACTATTCGTTTACCTGCGCCCGCGCGAACCACTAAGGGTTTGTACCTGCAAAATCGCCGGTAACAATAGCTACAGCAATAGTTTCAATTGCATTGGAAAAGACACAGAACGGGCGGAAAGTTTCGAGGTGAAATACGTACGATAACAAGAAAGGTCATTTATTTCGTGTGCACCTACAGGTGCAGTGCAGATAAACATGTTTATTAATTGTTAGTTTTAATTGTTTCTTACAACAATTAAAAATATTAGTTGAATTGTTTCGATAGTATCTTACAATTAACACAACACATTTTAAATAAATTAATTGCAATATGCAACTAACAGATTATTTGCAATTAGATTAATTGTGATTACATTAATAGCAATTAATTGTTCAATAAATTACTACGATTATTGAAATATTAATTGATTAATGCCCAACACTGCTACCCGGGAAAAAGACTTGCAAAATGTTTCATTACAGTATCCAAGTGTCCATAACTTAAACCCATTATTCAATAGTCAACTTAACGTCCATAGAAACCTAAATAAGTAAAAAAAACAAAGAAACGCGACGCCCGTCGTGAGGTCAAGGCTAAATGTTAACTATTCAATTTTTGTGTTCTGTTTATTAACTAAATGTATTAAATGTATTTTGTGTGTAATGAATTTTGTTGTAATTGTGAACGTTATTTTGCTTAAAACTATTGTTATTGATTTTTGCATTGGCTTTGCTGTGGGCGCCCACAGCTGGGAAGATTTCAGCACTGCTATCTACCTTCCTAAAATTTAATTTCATTACTCTCGTTTCTCATTGGCGCATTGTCTATACGCGACCTCACGAGCAGATGGTGCATTCTTATTTATCAAACAATTAACTGCTACGTTTCCAACTACACGAGCATTTCAACTGTTCAGCAAACAATTTTGATATCCGTTCTTATATTTTTATTGACGTTCGTTTTCTAACCTTCCACCTAGTGTGTGTGAAATTTACTATTTAGACAGAACAAATAACTCGTTTTAGCATGCTGCACTGAAAAAAGTGCATAGTTGCAGGTACCATACTTATGTTAAAATAAGGACAGAAACAGTTTGGTTGTTGGTACTACTCTGGACAGTTCCTTCAACAATTTGTTCTGTAGAAGAAACTAAGAACCTTGTTGCATTTACACACCAGATGGTAACTTCTACAGAACAGATTGTTGAAGGAACTGTCCAGATAGAACCGGCAAACAAACTGCTTTGCTGTCGCTATTTTAACACCAGTATTGTAACTACAGCATGACTTTATTCTCAGTGCGATGTTGTGACATCACCTAATGGTTAGATCAACTAACTTTGGTGAAAAGAATATAGCAGCAAATGTAGTTCCATTTCTTGGTCATTGCATGTGTGCATTTGTGAAGTGTTGTCTTTCATTTGACTGAGCCAATCAGAACACGGTTAACTGCGACAACGCCCGTGCTTTGCGGATAGAAACTCAATACGTTGGGAGTTAACATACAATCACTGACCACGAAGCAAAGCGACGTACGTCACTGAACTTAAGTAGAGTGAAAATATTTTCGAAAAATTTTCCTGTCTCTTAATATTAGGTACTGAATAAAGTTGGTTTTTAATTCTTTTCACCAAAGATCAGTGGGTCTAATAGTTCCTAAAATCAATATGCTAATTGTTTTGAGGTTTATTAAAGATAAATAAACTATGTTCCTACTAACAAATTTCATTTACATTGAGTTGAAATTGCTTTGTGGAAATTTATTTAGCCGAAGATAAGCAGCAACTAAATCTTCGTGTGTTATATTACCTTGAAAAAGAATTTAAATTCTTCAAAGTAATTCTCCCACGAAATACGTAAACAACGTGCCATGGGTGTATTATTTTGTTAAAGATCATTACGTAACTAAAATTCCTGCGAAATTCGTACAATCCTATCAGTTTGTCTACATAATTGTTTGGGAACTGGTAAATACAGATTTGCTATAGTAATACATTACATAGATACAATCGAAACATCATCACTACAGAGTCTGGGACTTGTAGACAGTACTGCAACTTCTTCTTGCTTTAAGTTACTTGTGAGCACACATTTATGGCTGTGCTCAGAAAAGCCAACGATCCACATTTCTGTACACTCGCCCTAACTTCAACGAGTACAATTTCCATATCTTAGCGAACTCGTGTAAGCAAGTTTACGGCATGCAGTAGCTTGTTTTAGTTTTACTCTCGCTTGATAATGGAACTACCTCTCATATTTCCTCCCGACTTCCTACAAGTTTATACAACAATGTTTCTGCAGTTTACGGTCGCCCATGGTTAAGGCCATCGGTGCCTTATAGAAAACGTAATAATTAAATCCCACTCTTCCTCACTTTTAATTAATAATATTTATTATGCCTGATAACTAAAGACACTTTTATGGAGATTTTTTTTGCGCCACTCTTTGTTTCAATGCCATATGTGCACTTCGGCAACTCTCCTTCATGGTCAGTTATAGAATGTTTTACCTCCCCAATTGTCTTGTAGTTCTATTGTTCTACTGGAAAGTCACATACCGTTAGTGACACAGGAACCTTATTATGATCTGATTGGTGCAGTCAAATGAGAGATGTGTCTGCAAAAATACATTTTGCCAAAAATCCTATAGTTAGGGGCGTGGTTAACCTCCGTTTTTAACCTAATTATTTATTTTTATACTTGTAACATATATTTTCTTTTCTTATTTTATACATAAATTGTGATTAAATTTTCCTCTTCAGAAACTTGTGTATATCTAATGGTTTTTACGTAATGAGTCGTCAACGTCAAATTTTGTTGCACTTTACGGTTTTATTTACGCCAATTAAACCAACTGACATACCGGTACCAAACCGAAAAAATTCACAGCGTATATAACATCATTGTTATACACTGTGAAGATTTTTTCTGCTTGGTATGTCAGTTGGTTTTAGTCACGTACATAAAAACGAAAATTTTGACGTTTACGCCTCATTACGCAAAAACGATGAGAGACACAAAAATTTCATAAGAGGAAGATTTATTCTCAATTTATATCTAAAATAAAAATATATCTGTACGAATATAAAAATAAAAAATACGTTGAAAGCTTAGGTGGACCGCGCCCGTAAGAACCTGAAAAAATGGGCTCGAACTAGATTTCAAATAAAACTTCCCACTGATGTAAGATTTGATGCCTGTTATTGGTCGGCAGACAGCTACTTTGTGTCATAAGTAGGGACAAGAGATTTTGGTGGAAAGATTTTTGCCCCACATTGTTTCATTGCCTTATGTGCACACCTGCAGATCAACTTCATGGCTATTGCCAGAGTATTTTTGTGCAGAGTCGTTATTCATTTGACTGTGCCAATAAGTACTCGGATAACTGCCACACATCACGTCTGTGATTTGCAGGTTTAACATCCAGACGCTGGGTGTTACGGCATCCAATCACTGATCACAAAGCAGAGATGCAGGTGCGCACGTAAGGCACTGAAACAAAGTGATGCAATAATATTTTCGCGAAATTTCCTATCTATAGTCATAAGTATGTCATCGAATTTAATATGTTGAAAGAAAATACACCGTTGGAAGGGTATGTTGGCACAAAACATTTTCGCGATGTACCATCATCTCTATCATGGATGTAACTTCAAGTGTTAACCCTATGTTTGTAACCTGGTAATTGCGATATTTGTATGATGCGTTTACGATACATGTCTGAATTTCCTGTTTATAAATAGAGCTTTCGCATATGGGAATCTTTACGAACTTCTGCTGTTGGATGACGGGGTTTTTCCGGGTACTTCACTTTCTCTAGTGC
Source organism: Medauroidea extradentata (assembly GCA_003012365.1). Taxonomy (NCBI): domain Eukaryota; kingdom Metazoa; phylum Arthropoda; class Insecta; order Phasmatodea; family Phasmatidae; genus Medauroidea; species Medauroidea extradentata. The sequence goes on from PNEQ01027196.1 coordinate 34,275, forward strand.
TACGTATTTTATTGTTTAACCATTGCAGAGCTTTATTTAATGTAATCCATCATGGTTTTGCCAACGCTTACGAATGACCAGTTCTGAAGTCTGTGAAATCAAGGATTTGATGCCCTGTCCTGAGAGGAATATTTACATTTTTACGAAAAAAAAAATTAATAGGGCAAAGTAAGTATTTGCTTGATATAACCACATATTTGGTTACCTGAGCTAAATACCAAACGCAACACTACTCAACGCCTGAGAATTAATTATCTGGTTAAGACTGTTCTGCACTAAAAAATTCGTAATTTTGTAATCGTACCAAACACAAACCAACTCTAAAACATTACGTTGATAGTAATTTCCCGCAGATAAATTATGTTCCGGATCCATAGTTTTCGTAGAAGTTCGTGTAAAAGAAGTGATTTGACTATTTTCGCTACTTACCCAAAATAAAAGCTGTCCAAACGATATGAAAAAAATAATTTAGAGTGGAAGTAACAGTATTGAGCTACAAAATTACAGCTTTGTAAATTCACTTAACAATTATTTGCATAAAAAACTATTGAATGTACCTTAATTTTAGCAACTTAATGCGTTTATATATAGTCAAAATTATTTCATTAGTATTTTTGAATAGATTTTACTTTCAGTAAGTACGCAAAAATAGTCAAATCGCTACTTTGACGTGCATTTGTATACGAAAACTATGGAACAAAATATATTTTATGCAATGGAAATGGTTGTTACTGTAATGTGTATTGTAATAAAATAATATTTATAGTATGTTATTCAGTTGCCATGGTTATTTAATTGGGTAATTCGCTCAGATGGTAACTACACTGTGGTTTATTTCGATGTCATTTAGGGTTAAATGATTAAGACAGTTGGGATTAAACAGGCATTTACTGTACTAGAATGGCAGGTACTCTGAATACAAAATCAGTTAAACTTGTTACGTTAGTTAAGGAGGGGAGCACAATATTACTAATTATTGATTTATTAAATTAAGTCGAGGGTTGCTGCCACGTAACTGGATCTGACGATCTTACCAATGCTGGATTGATGAAGTAGACGGTATCGACGAACGAGCACGCACCCGCCGAGACTCAACCCACGAGTCCCGGAGGAGAACAGGACTGTTGTTGATCGGATGAGTACTGGCGGACGACAGACCTGGTTTACTTGATAACTGTGCCTTATATCGGCGTGATTGTGCTCATTACTGCGCTACTACGAGGAGGGTGAGGTGAGTTATTGTCTTCCGTGGTTTCCCAACGCTGGCCTAGTTGCAGTCTGAACCTCCTTCGTTATCCGGTCTGCTATGCCATATCGTATCAGTATGAGCTGAAAAGTGTTTGGTACAATTATAGTTAGATCCAGTGATTTTTGGTAAAAGAATTCTGCAACAATTTGTTTCAATGTCTTATGTGAACACCTGTCTCTCTGCTTCATGGTCAGCGATTGGAAGTTTTTATCTTTCGGCGTCTCGGGGTTCTACCCGCGAATCACAGACGTGTGGTGTCCTGGTAACATTGTTCTGGTTGGTGCAGTCAAATGAACCACGCCTCTGCCCAGTTATATTCTGCCAATAACCACGAACCAGAGATGCAGGTGTGCACGTAAGGCATTGGAACTAGTTGTTGCAGAATTATTTTCACCAAAAATCACTGGTTCTACTTATAGTATTATACATTATTCTGTGCAGGGTGCTCTAAATTCAAAATGTTTGATTTGTTTGGAACAACACAAATGTACATTTTGTTGTTTCATAAGATATGGAAATAAACAACATACCCGTTTTGAGAGGCCCTAGAACTCGAGTTTCTACTGAGCGTACGGAATTTTTCAACTCATACAGAAGTACTTTGAAATGTGAGTTAACAAAAAAAAAAAAACGTTTCTGTGGTAGCCACAAACTGATTTGACATTACGAGGTCACCGTCATTATTTTTGCTGCAACAATATTTTTATGTAGTAACTGCAAAATTTACAAAGAACAGCAAAATATATTTGTGGTCACCAATACAACTAAGTGAGGTCTAAAATGACCAAATATTTTATGTTGGTCACGAAGCTACTTGTTATGTGTTCTTCGTAACACACGAAATTCATGTAGAGATAACTTACCTTATATCGTTATACTAAGGCTTCGAACATCAGTACAATAAATATGTTAAACATTTTAATTATTGTCTAATAGGTATATGTGATACATCGGTCGCTTATTGTCGAAACTATACATACCTGCTCTCTTTGGTAACCTAGTAAACTCTGTGTACAGAATCACCCCTATTTTTTGAAGTCGGCAACGTGTTTTATTACGATATTAAATTATATTACGGTATATAGTCGATTTACCCTACAAATTTACTTCAGGGAAGAAATATTTGAAACTATTTGCAATAAATTTGGAGTGCAGGTAAGTACACTGAAAAAAATTATAAATTTAGTAAAATAGTAAAGCAAGGAGCGTTGAGAAAGTACGTGTTGTAACATTTTTCCGGTACACCGATGGCAGCCAACCATGTAAACGAAATAGTATACAGGCATTTTCAGACTCGTTCAGAAACAATGGTTTGTTCTATTTACTGACTTAAGCATGGTAAGTTCCCCGTACTGCGTATGGATTAAAAACTTCCAATTCCATTTTAGAAGTATTTTACAGTGTATGCTCTTAAAAAATTGAGCAGTGCATATTTCGTGCGCAGTTGCAGTAGAACCGGAACACAGTCTCGAACACTCCAGTGCTACCACAAGTTTCGCTACCCTAGATTGATGAATCTTGCCCGAGGACAAAATACAAGCTCCTGCCGCTGTTTGCGTTGTTCCCGCGGGCTAAAAACATGTCCTAGGTCCCCCGGCGATTTATGGTCTTCCCGCCCGCCTATTAATCTCTCCTGAGCACAGTTCAAAATATTTCTGTTGCACCGAGAACTTTTGTGGGGAAAATATGCAACTCTACTTTTTTCCTTTGCCCGAGGGAGCGTGCGATTTTTTAAAACTGGTATAATGACCGTACAACCGTACAAGAATAAAATATTATTTATTGTCGGGGATACCTCAGGCCGCTTAGTGAGGCAGTGGGTGATTACAGCTTTAAGGGTGTGTGTATGTAGTATATATATATATATATATATATATATATATATATATATATATATATATATATATATATATAAATCTACATTATTTATGGGGTTCCTGTGTACTACATATATTTTTGTTGTAAATAAAATTTTCAGAGTCTGAAACTGAGGACTTACCTGTCCATAGCTTTAATAAAAAAATGATTCTTTTGAATGAAGATGTCTTATGGTATAAAATTAATTTAGTAGTGCAGAGTTACCCATGTGGGGTGCAAAGTATCCTGGGTTTACTGTATTTATTTATAGTATGTTTCAGTTATCTGAAGTCACAGTAGATGAGTTTCTTACGTAAGTATCAAATAAGATGTCATAGCCTTAAAATATAATCGTAGAATTTTCTTCGAGGGGTTTCCTAAATGGTGCTAGCTGTCCATACCACAGAATGGCTTGCAGAGCTTCGGCGGCTCCCGGTTTTTCTAAAACTGCTCAAAGTGTAGAAGAAATGTCTGCTTTAAAATTGCGTTCAAAGAACGTTACATAAATGTATACCTGATACAGAACCTTCATTTATCTCAAAATTTATTTCCACTCTTCTAAAAAGTGTGGAAATTGGTATAACGTGGTCCTTTTTAGGTATGAAAATTCTGCGTACAATCTTATATCTATGTATGAAAGGAAATACTGGCTAACTGACTGACTGGCTGAATGACATATCAAACCACAGCCCAAATCCTTGTACCTAGAAAAGGAAGTTTAAGGGTAGACTCCCCTGAAAATTAAACACGTTACGCGCAATTGCTTACAAAACATGTAGCCACTATATATCATTAACAATGTCTGAAATTAGCTCTGTAAGAAATTTTGCAGTATGAATATATATTTTAATCAGTCTTACAAATACAGCATTTAATAATAATAATAATTTATATTTAAACTACCTCTAAAATAATCTGATTTAGTAGTTTTACCTTTAACCAATATCACCGGAATGCATAGAAAACCCGGTAAGCTTGTGAATTTGCTGACGTATTGTATATTCAACTTAGAAATTAATAAATTGCTTATTCTGTCTGTGTTCTTTTGTTTTATTTCGCTGGAGAGTTTTCTGTTGCTACACTGAGAAAAAAAATGTTGTTGGTGCTAACAAAATTTGTTTGAACTAACCAAATCCTCGTACCAAATTATTTTGTTCTATCGTTTTCTTTGAGACAAATAACTGAATTTTGTTAGCAGTACCAAGTATTTAGTTGGCCATAGGAATATCTCGTTGGTCATATTAAATGCACACGCAATATTTTAAGAACTAAAAACAAATATATTTTCAAACATTATTGTCTTCCGTCTGCGAAAACGTAAACGACGTCAAATAATATTATCAAATTATTGCCGTGCACCGCAGCACAAAGAACGAGACGTGCAGGTGCGGTGTTTTTCAAGTTTATAGTATTTTCCGTTGTGATCGATCGAATAAACAACTTTGAAATTGTTATAGCTAAAATTAAGATACTTTCATAATGCTGATTAACAGTTTAGACGTCCTACTTGTCGCACAAGCTTATACTTTGAAAGTTGAGGTATACAGCGTTCGCCATCTTTTCGCTCACGCACGCCAGCCAGCCATCTTCCGCAAGTCAACCAAATGGATTTAGTTTCGCCAACAAAATCATTTAGTCCATTGTAAAAATGTTTTGGTTTAAAGCACATTACTTATAACTAACAGTATTATTTTGTTGGCAAGCTGTAACAAGTTGTTTGTTTACACAAAATATTTATTCGACGTCCTTTAGTAACCAAATATACGTTTGGCACAAAGTGCGTTTAAATGAATAATTTGGTCGAGGGAAATAAATAAATTTGTTTGGAGGACTCCAAGTTTGGTCTTACAAACAAAATATTGTTTAGCTGAAGCAAACATCACCCAAACAAATATATTTAGTATAATGAAACAATTCTTTCTCTCAGTGTATAATATTATGTCGCTGTTCGTGTGCGGTGAAGTAATTTGTGTTTGCCAGCAACAAACAGATAATACGGTTGGGAAAAGATGAGGCGTATTTAATTTTTTCACCATAAGTAAAGCCACCGATTATTTTGTGAGAAGAATCAAGCACCAGTGTGTTTCATTGCCTTACGTGTACATCTGAAGATCTAATTCGTGGTCAGCGATTGGATGTTGTAACCCTAACTTGTACTTGGTATCTACTGGCAAATCACAGACGTATGGTGCCACAATTGTCTTACTCTGATTGGTGCAGTCAAATGAGAAGTCAGTGTGAACAAAGACACGCAAATAACCGTGAAGTAGAGCTGCCGATATAAATGTAAGGCATTGAAACAAAATGTTGTAAAATATTGTCGCGACAAAACCGTGGCTCTAATAATCCCTGACCATGAAGCAGAGGTACAGCTGGGTCACGTGGTGTAGCAAACAAGTTAGTGTAAAATATTCTTACCAAAAATCAGTTGCTTTAACCCTTAAGCGACACAAAAAATGCAAGTCTGTTTGCAGTATTTCAAATGATTGGTTTCGAGAGACGGTACATAATCGAAGTCGTTAAGTACCACAAACATAAAACGGCACCTTAAGGCCTCGCTCTTTAGTTTTACACTACTTTCGAAAATATGTTTTAATGCAAATTATTATATGTATCAAAACTTCATTATTACAGTTTTAACACTTATGTATCATCGTTTGTGTCTGAATTTTTCTGTTGCAATGCAACAAACGAATTTTTTAGATTTTTGCCCCTAAAATATCACATAATTAACTGTCAAAATAAGCCAAAATGAAGCAAAATAATGTTCTGCTAGCAAACGGTACATTATTTAAAAAAAACAATTATCTGGCACAATTGTATATTTTATGACAGTATACAAACTCAAACATTTTCAAATCATTTAACAAATGTTTCTCTCCAGGCACGTGGAACAACATTCAGCACAACTTTTTGGTGGCTCAAACGCGTCTAGCAATACCACAGTCACGAGCACTTCACAAATCTGGCGTTATTACCTAAAACGTTTTTTTTATTCTTCAAAATTTTGCCATTGAAAAAGTGGGGTGGGGGTGGAACGATACGTTTACCTCTTCGGACACGTAATGTAAAACATTAGGGCCTGATTTACCATCTCCGAATAAAGGAGCTGAAAAAACTATCAATCGAATACGCTATTCGGGGAAATATCTAACCCTAGTTTACTACAATATCTTAATCGCAACCGAACAGTTATCTGTCATTTATTTAGTAGCGTTTGGAAAGTGTTTTCTTAGGCTGGTACTTGAATTAAAGCTAAGCGCACGCTGATTGGTAAAATCTTTCTTCGTGAGGTTGGTGAAATTAAACACAAACTAAATTTTCTAGAAAGAAAGACGTGGACCAAGCCGATATTCCGTAGTTATGCTGATTTAGAAGTTAAGATGAGAAGTGAGTGAATATTCAACTTATACTGATGTAATAATGACCCACTACGATAGCATATTACTGCAATATCGAATAAAACATGTTAATTACATGATACACATTTAAAGTCCAGTTTAAAATACA
>PNEQ01027196.1:40990-116738 GCA_003012365.1 Medauroidea extradentata
TATATATATATATATATATATATATATATATATATATATATATATATATATATATATATATGTTATGCCTTACCATGTTACTATTATAATTTCAATTTCAATTGTTGGAAAGTTGCAATCATATCAAACGTATCAGACGTATCAGAAATTTTATACCTGATCACCGAATAAGAGGCTATCGCGTCGTCTGAGTATCAAATAGTTTATTTAGAGACTACGCACTTGAATATTACTATTCAGGAGTCGTAATATGTCCTCAGTCAGTATTCAGGGAATACATTTTATCCAGGGCTTTATTCGGGAGTGGTAATACAGGCCCTTAATTTTTTTAACACTTCTGGTGACCTATCTTGGCGTACTTGTTTGAAACACTGGTAGAAGGTTTTGGGTTCGAATCTCGTAAACGGCAGGGCGACAGGGAACTGCTGTAATATTATACACGCACATATTAGTGGAAGCTGGTGTAAGAGTTAATTCTATATTTTATGTGTACAATAACGTTGTTAAATGTTGATAAAATAGTGTACGTAGTTACGACGGGTAATGTTGAGAAAGTCCAGCATAACGGGAGATTTTTGAGAAAATTCACCCACCTGCGGTATCGTACAGGCACGATCAAAAGTGAAAGTCAGGTTGACTCTGCCAGGAATCTAACTCAGATTACAATACTTTTCATAATTTAAGAAGTGCGGGAGAAGCCTCGGCCGGGAAGCAAGGTATGTGGTTGTAAAAGAAATAATCTTTCATGTAACTCAGGAACATTAAACAGCTTCTACATTATAATGTGCAATTATTGAATGTTTTTTAGCTTTTTTGTAACAGAACTCTTTGACTAATGCTCAAGTGTATCACACCAATTTCATAAATTACACTTAAATTCAATCTCCAGGAACGCAAGTAGATACATGCAAATGTGCATATAATTTTCAAATTGAACACGTTACACTTCGCCAATTTTTCCTTGTAATTGACTCTATTTTGTTTAATCTATAATAACGATTAGCATAGTAAAAACTACTTTTGTTATAGTATAAAATGGATTTCGAAAACTTAGTTAAGCGTAACGGTAAGATTTTCCTTAATTTAATTTGAAATTAATTCCATTCACAAATAATATGTGGAAATAACAAACATGTGAAAATATAATGAACTATTTTACGAGACAGAGGCTATTTTATGAAAATTTGAAAACCCACTGATGATTATTGTGTTATCTCATGGTAACTCTGGATTTTTACTACATAACTGGTAACTAAATTAGATGAGTTAGTTTATCTATGACATTAGCAAATTAAAATATTAAAAAACCTGCTGATTTCGGAATCTGACTTTGCAAAATTTCAAGATGTACCGTCTTTCCCATTCATAAAATTTTTCACACTTACTGTCTACATGTAGAGTATTACTTGTATCTGTTGGTGTACCTGATTTTGTGTTAAACGTTAAAGCGTACTGTATTTAAATACAACTAATGCGCGTTTCGTATGGGTTTGACAAGAAAAAAAGGTAATTTTAAGCTAATTATAACTGATAATTTTTTTCTTCTGCCGGTGATATATATTGAGACAAAGAAATAATTATTTAAAGAAAATTATAATAACCTTGAACCAGCAAAAAAATTTGTAATGTAGTGTTTAGAACGTAAATTTAAAATTCTTAGTACTGGAATGTAATTAGTTTTTGCAACGGCTTCGTTTTGCAAATCACGGGACAAAAGGAAAATATGTTTGAATCACAAATGAGTAACGGTAATTCGAGGTATTTTTTTTTTTTTACTTTTAATATAAAATTAATTTTTCAACTTCCTTCTTTGCTGGGAAGGAGTCGACGTAGTTAACCAGACACAATTTAATCAATGAGAAATGTAATTACGAACAGCAAAAGGAGTTGTGGAGCTGGTACGAGTAAAAGTGGGCACGCCTGTTATTTACTGCAAGAACGTGACCACGGAGTTTTTGCTACGTGAGAGAAATCCTCGAGGAAAACTCCAGACGTATTTGTTCGTTTCCACGAAGTCATACGATCCCGTAACATATCCACTTATACACACGGTTTTTTTTATAAGATTTTAAGAACGTTATAACATTTTATCACTCTGATTTCTACCTTCTAGCTGTGTTTCTTAGCGTCTTATAACACAAATATATCAGATGGTCTTGAGAAAAATTAGGATATGGAATAAAGCATTTAAGAGGAAAATAATATAATTGTTTTACGATGCCATAATATTCACTAAAGTCAAAGTTACGCAATTCTGCGCCATTAAAAATGATCTTAAAAATGACGGAATATCTTCAGATATAATTATTTGCTATAATAGTTTACATGAACATATTTAAAGAAAAATTATTTTATCATTGTGGTTAGTTATTTCTCAAGTAAAATTATAGAATTTAATGTTATTGTTTTTGGGCCTTCCTTTCTCTTCTGCCCCTGTACCCCATTTTGACCCACCTCCCTCCAAAAGATAGTTTTTTTTTTTTTTTTTTCAGATAAAACTTCGTGGGTGCAATTAGAACTTGCTAGAGTTTCTCAACTCCGTTTGGCTTCTCTGCTTTGAAATAATTCAAAAAACTAACAAAAATATTATTTGTTCACTAAATTTCTGAGTTCTGGGCCTCTACATCACTTTGCCTTCCCCAACCTATTTTTGTACAGAAATTTAATCGCAATTGGATAACTATTATAGAACACCACAGAAGACGAAACTAAAATAACTTTTATGACACAAGCTTCGCCTGCGGTATTGCCCGCGTGTATAACTAGTAATAGTGAGTATTTACATCAATTGAAGGACTTCTTTATACGCCACATTAGTAGCTCGGCTATCAAGTGATAGGATACCCAGGCTGCAGGTTGAGCTTACTGAGCAGCTGGCTAAGTAGCTTTAGCTACCATGTGGAAAACTCTCCTTAGTCTATCCCTGCCAATTATAACAACAATCCCGAGCTTTATTTATAGTCACATCAAAAGCGACCTTGAATATGAGAGAGTATTTGGATGTTATAAGTAGTACACGTGGTATGATGACTCGTTTACATCTAGAGTGATTATTGACGACAGCGCCCTCAATACGTACCGTCAAAGGTTAATTTAAAATAAATATAATATTTAGTCACTGGGCGCATAGAGGTTGTACAACCATACGTAATGTTATAACTGAACAATGTGTACTTCCCATGAATTACTTACTGTACTTTGCTTTTCTTGATCGTCTGCTTTGAGAGGTTTATAAAGACTCCGTCCTTACCGCTCTCAATCGAGCACTTGAGAATTATTTTCTCATGATAAAAACTGAGCTAATTATTTTCCGTATTTACGTAAGTATCATTGTGAAGAAAAAATATTCAATATTTCAACTGTATGGGGTAAACGAAAATAGAGTTCGCACTTTTTCGTTTTTTCAGTGGTCGAACTTTGCAAAATGTTAATTTCACGTATTAAAAAATTTTTATAAGTATCCAATAGAGGTGAAAATCACGATGACAATCCATTGAGTCAAAGTTTGATCAATGATTTACTAAAAAACATTTTAATTCTTTCACAGCTCTAAGAGTTCGGATTTAGAAAAATTCTGAAATCTGTTTACGGGTATTAACATAATATTCATCATCATGAAAAATATTGCAACTCTATATTTCGAAGGGTTCGATAGCACTCGTGGATTTATCTAAAACACATTTCATGTTTTAACCGCCTCATGATTCGAAAAAAACTTTATAGACTACTAACTGTCCCTTTCCGGCTCCGCCCTCGTGTACTATAGAAAAGAGTTACTAATTTGTAAATACGTTTTAATTGATGGTGTTATTATATTCTCTATATGTCTTTAAAACAACAAATACAAACAGCTTTATCCAGTCCACTTCGCTGAGCGGACATTAATTGCAGAAAATCTTTGTTTCTAATTCATCTTTATTTCTCTATAATATAGCTCCCCGGCTGCGGCTTTCCCCGCGTGAAATTATGTAATGTAAACAGTAACACTGGATAAAATATGTGAGGAAGGCATTTAACAGCTAGCGTACTCATAACAGTGAACTATAAATTGTCTTAGCTCAGTGTAAAGAGCGTGCGCAATATGCTCGTATGATGTCATAGTAATTCCCATTGCAAAGTCTTGCACGGAATACGAATCTGTAACCTCACCCCTCCCACACCTCAAATGTTGTACAATACCTAAGTGAATGCTTAAAAGCAGGCCGTAATAATTCTTCCGCATGAACAGAGGCTCAGTTCAAAGAGGTTTTATTTTTGAGTAGGTTGACAAAAAGAAACAACTGTTGAATAATTTCTCCATGATCATTCTCTTTTTATCGGGAGACTGTAAAATTTAACTGCTTTTCACATCCTTAGTTTTCGAAATTCATATAATCCAGAATGAAATTTTTAGATATTTACGTAAGCTTCATTCTTACCAAAATACCATCTCTATATCTCACCGGGTATAAGCTGTACAGATGATTATTTGAAAACACATTTTATTTTCTTTAACAGCTATCAAGAACGAAATTTCAAAAAGTCCTGAAAAAAATTGTTTGATACTTTTGTAAGATTTATTTTAAAACAAAAACCATTTCAATATTTCCACTGTTTTAGGAGATAAAAGGGATTAAAAAAAAAGACGTTTTATTTTTTAAAGAGCTTTCAAGGACGAACTTCGAGAATTTCTAAAAATTCTTTATAGGTACTTACCTGAGCATCATTATAAAGAAAAAAAAAATCAACTCACTATCTAAAATGGTAAAGGAGAAATCACGGCTGAATGAAAAACATATTTTACGGCTTGTCTTCCCCTTAATTTTCGAATTTCGCAAAATCGAAAAATTCGCATGCATTTTTGGGCAATATTTTGGATGTTAAAGAAAATATTATACCTTTCCCGGTTAATGAGATACCAGGGATTCTTTGAAAACACATTTCACCCCTTTTCACCCATTTAATTATCAAATTTCGAAAAATCTATTCTTAGTTGGTGCCTACGGGGCAAGTGGAAGCGTCCCACAAAATTGCATGCTTCTAGGTCCAGCGGTTTGCGCTGTGCGTTGATGAGTGAGTGAGTGTGTCAGGACACTTCATCTTAAGATGATGTGTCCTGACACACTCACTCACTCATCAACGTGCATCCCAAACCGCTGGACATAGAACCAAGAAATTTTGAGGGAAGCTTCCACTTGCCCCGTAGGAACCCACTAAGAAAGGTTTTTTCGAAATTTGATAGTTAAGGGTTTCAAAAGGAGTAAAATGTGTTTTAAAAATCCTTGATATCTCATTAACCGGGATTGCTATCATAAATATCTTAACTTCATAATATTGCCCAAAAAAATGTATATTCGAAAATTTTTCGATCTTCGAAATTCGAAAATTAAGAGGTGAAAAGCCGTAAAATGTGTTTTTTTGCTAACCCATGATTTCTCTTAAACCATTTCAGATATTGAGGTGATTTTTAAAAAATCTAAAATAATGCTTAAGTAAATATCTAAAAAGTATTTTCACAATTTTTCGAAATTCGTTCTTAAAAGTTCTTTAAAAAATTCAACGTATTTTTTAATTAATCCCATGGTTTTGCTTTAAAATAAATCTTACGTAAATATCAAAGAAAGTTAACACAGGAATTTTTGAAATTCGTCCTTGAAATCTGTTAAAAAAATAAAATATGATTTCAAATAATCATCTGTACCGCTTATACCTGTTGAGATATCGAGATGATTTTTAATAAGAATTAAGCTTATATCTACAAATAAAATTCAGGTTTTTATGAAATTCGAAAGTTAAGTAGGTAAAAAACAGTAAAATGTTACATTCTCCCGAAAAAAGAGAATGATCTCGGGGAAATAATTCAACAGTCGTTTCTTTTTGCCAACCTACTCATTATTAAAACCTCTGTGAACTGTAGCCACTACATACGAAAGAATTATCACGGCATGCCTTTAACATTCACTCAGGTATTGTTTAAAGTTTGTGGTGCGGAAGGGGCGGGGTTATGGGTTCATATCCCGTGCAAGACTTTGCGATGGGAATTACTATGACATCATACGAGCATATTGCGCGCGCTCTTTACACTGAGCTACTAAGACAGTTAAGTATAGTTAACTGTTATTGAGTACGCTAGCGGTTAAATACCTTTATCACATATTTTATCCAGAGTTACTGTTTACAATACATAATTTCACGCGGGTAACGCTGCAGCCAGCCAGCTAGTTTTATATATTATGACTAGCAGTCACCCACGGCTTTGCTCGCGAGTATTATTCGTAACTGATAATGTTTACTTTAATTGAAAAACCTCTTAGTACACAATATTGGTACTTCAGTTATCAAGTGTTAGAATGTCCAAGCGGCTAGTTGAACTAATTCTGCAGCAGGATAAGTAGCTATAGCTGTCCACGCGAAAAGCAGTCTTAAGTTTGTCCCTGCCACTAACAACGACTTAGCCTAGGCCTTATTTATAGCCCTGCCTATTTGACGTTGTGGGGTGATTACAGACACCTAAGGTAAGAGGTTAATCGAATGAAAAACATCTGTTTACCCTGTGCACAGCCATTAGTGACGGTGCCCTCAATTATATATTTTCAAAATATTCACTTTAACTTTATTGCCATTACAAAGTTTCCGTGGGTAAAGGTTTCGCGGAAACGTATTTGGTGCCCCAAACTTGAGATTAGTGAGATGATATATCGTCAGTTTACTGATAAAAGTGACAAAGTCAAAATGTGATAAAATTATAAAAATGCTAGGAATATGTATATGTTGTTCACGAACAATTGCCCTAGTTTAAAGTCAATTTCGTTTCGTACTATTGTGTCACAGTATAGTAACATACCACATCTTTTAAAATATATACAATTTAATACTGTTTTTAAACGAAATAGCATTTATGACTTAATCACTTTTGGCAGTATACCGACGATATGACTGCTGATATTATAGAGGAACCTAAGTGGAAAGCCAACTGCAATTTTACCCCTGTTAAAGACTACATGTAAATTGCACTAATTCGATCTGCCTTGTAGTTTTTGTGTGTCAGAATTGAACGTTCGCACGCAGCTTATAATGAAATTCGAGCCCAGAACCTCCCATAAATTAGACCTGAGTAACAAACTATTGCGTCACGTAACGTCGAAATAATTCATGAAAATAAAATTTTATTAAAAAAATAAATAAAATATTTGTGTCCTGGGGTTATAGAGGTTGTACAACACCACGTCTCAATACTTTACTGTAGAGTGAAACTCCTGTATAGGTTGTTTCGCGCTGCTCGTTCCTGCTTTTCGGATTGTCTGCCTTGAATACTGACCAACTTAGTTTTATTCTTAGTAATCACGTTTCTTATAAAGAAAAAAATTACATACTTGTTTTTTTAATTATTTACGTAAGCATCACTCTGACGCGAATAACACATCAATGTCGCTACTGGTTAGATAGATATCGTGGGTTGATGGAAAACAAATTTTGTGCTTTTTCATCCTTTGGGGTGTCGAATTTCGAAATATTTTAAATTTACATCTTAGATATTTGTATAAGTATCCAACTGAAGTATAAATTACATCGCTAGCCCATTCAGTCGAATCAAAATCGATCGTTCACTGAAAAGACACATATCACCCCTGCACAGTATTGAGAAATCGAATTTCAAAAAATCTTAAAACCGTTTTGCGATAATTTCTGTAATCATCATCCTGAAGCAAAAATTTACTGTATATCTCGGCGGGTTCCATAGATATCGAGGATTTATCTAAAACACAAACAAGGTCTTTTCACCACCTAAGAGAGTAAATTTCGTAAAACCATTGAATCACGTTTTAGAATACTTTATTGTTATCTCATGGACGTAAAAAACACAACATTAGCCCGCTGGGTTCAAGATGTATCGACGATTAATTGAAAACGCTTTTCACCACTTTTCACTTCTTTCCACGTCCTTAGGTGGCGAATTTCGAAAATTCCTGGAATTACTTTTTAGGTATTTGAGTAAGAATCAATCCTAAACAAAAACTCACGTCGCTATATAAAAAGCTATGTGATCGATATATATCGAATGTGAGTCTAAAACACATATTACCCCCTTTTTAACCAGTTTAAGGCGGAATTCGGAAAATATATTTTAAATGGTACTTGGGATATTTACAAAAGCACCAATTTAAAGCAAAGAGCATTTCGATATCTCGATTGATTCGATAGATACGGAAGGATAATCGAAAACACATTTAATGTATTTTTACCCCTTATATAAAACATTTCGTAACGTCTTTGAGTCTTGACATAGACATTTGTAAAAGTAACCAATTAAAGTTAAAATCACGACGACAGCCAATTGTATTTCAAAGATTTAGACGATTTAAAAAAACACATTTTGCCCCCTTTTACTGCATGGGAGTCGAATTACAATAAAACCAAAACTACTTTTTGGGTATTTACGTAAGCAATATTATGAAGAGAATATCAAATCTCTATCCCGGAGGGTTCGATAGGTATCGATAGTTGATTGGAAACACATTTAAGGTCTTTTCACCCTTTTAAAATTTTGAAATTCGAAAAATCCTTAAATGTGCTAATATTAATTTTTACGAGTGTCCTATTAAAGTAAAAATGACGATGATAGGCCGTCGGATTCGAGGTCTATCGACATTTCTTCGGAAATACATTTCACCCTTTTTCACCCCCTTAGAGGTCGAATTTCTAAAAATCCCTTCTTAGTGCTCGCCTACGACCTGAGGGGAACCCCACAAAAAATTTAACGATTCTAGGTTCAGTGGTTTGGGCTGCAGTTTGATATGTCAGTCAGTCAGTCAGTCAGATTTAATTTTTGTATATATAGAGATTGAGGCTATTCTATGGGCGTCAAACTTAAGTGGAAACGTAACTACAGACAGTCGACTTTGAAATATATAGACGATAAACTGAAAACACCTTTCATCACGTTTTCGTAATATTTCACTTCCTTAGGAGTCAAATTTCGAAAAATCAATAAATTGAATTTCAAGTATTTAAGTAGTCTTCAACATTAATCTTAAGCAAAAATCGCGACAATGTCTAACAATTCAGCAAGATATGTATTTTATACATATATATATATATGTATATATGTATATCGATCACGAATCGGAAACATATTATACCCTTTTTTGCATCAGTGGAGACGAATTTGAAAAATATCACTACATTAATTTTCGGTCCTTATGTAAACATCATTCCGAAGTAAACAACACTTCCATATCTTGACTGGTTTGATAGTTATGGAAGAATAATTGAAAACACATTTCGCATATTTTCACCTTCTTAGTTAAAACATTTTGGAACGTCTGGAAGTCCTACGTAATATATTTTAATATCTGATTGAAGTAAAAATCTCGGCAATAGCCATTAAGGTTCGAGCTGTACAGACGATTAATATAAAACACATCTCCCCTTATTTTTTACTCTTTAAGAGTCGAATTTCGAAAAACGGAAAAACTAATTTTTGGGCATTCACATCAGCATAATTTTGAAGTGAAAACAACTCTTTTTCCCGAAGGATTCGCTAGACATCGATAATTAGGAATTTGACACTCTTAAAGATTTAATTTCAAAAAACGCTTTAACAGGTTTGCCTACACCCTTAAGGGAACGTCCAACAAAATTTTTCACATTTTTAGGTCCAGCGGCTTGGGCTGCAATTTGATATGTCAGTCAGTCAGTCATTCAGTCATTCAATTCATTTCAATCTGTCAGTGTTCTCTTTTATACACAGAAGATGTATATAAGTTATCGAAAAAACATTTGCCTGACAGCAAAATATTTATTCGTTAGGCAATATGTTAACGGATTTTTATAACGGTAGAGAGTGTCTGAATGCGAACACTGCAACATACTGCACCTGAAATTTCTTCAGTTACTCTTACAGAACAATTAGCGTACAGGCGTTGGTGCATTGAAAACAAATAATTTGTTAATCTTCACATGGTGCCTGAAATATTGGCTACATTGGTTATATGCTTAAAGTTAAGTGTGTGTCTTGACAACAAAATTAGTCGCTTCAACTGCATTCATGAAGTATTTCTAAGTGTTTTATAACTTCACGCACACTTTTAGAACGCGCAGTACAAAATGTGTTTCATATCAAATAATTAGCATTAGGGGCATAAAGAATTGAAAACCATGGGCTTATATAAACCCAGTAACCTATCAGTCACACTTGTGTTCCTGAACCCTGTGTGTCTACCTGATGACGGGAACAGATTCCAGTTCCCGAAACGTCCTTATACTGCCTGTCTGGAAAACTGCTATGTTTTGTTGCGCCTCATCGTTGTGTCGTTTTGTTGCTTTTCTGTTCGTGTCTGATATCTGTTGTGTTTTGTTTCGTCTCATCGTTGTGTCGTTTTGCTGTTTTTCTGTTCGTGTTTGATATCTACATTGTTTTTGTTTCGTCTCATCGATTTGTTGCTTGTTTACTTGGGTTGTGTTTTTTTATTTTTACTATTTTAATTTATTATATGTTTTATTTGACTCGACTCCGATTTTTTTAAATTTTTTGTTGTGTACGTATTACGTTGACTGAAGCATACTCCGCTCATTTATGTTTTCCTTTTATTTTTAGTTTCCTATGACAGTAATTTATCTCGCAATGGCGTAAGTCGAAGCAACTAAATCCAGTCATGCACTCACATTTCACAGTTCTTTCAAAGATTGTAACTATCTCTGTCTACTATAATACATTTTAAAGGAATCAAATAAAATCATCTGCGAGGTACATACAAGTACTCGCCAGGCATGAACGGTGTAGTAGCGTGTCGCGTCACGTCATTTTTTTAAAGAAATTTGTAAACGTGTTTATCTATGAGAAGAACACTCGCTCAGAACAATGCCTCTTCATCTTAAAATATAAACCACAAATATCAGACAAAATATTCAAGGTTATTTAAATTGCTGAGAACAACTTTCTCAAGCGCTCGTTAGAAAAATACCGACGTGTTTCGTAGAAGAGAACGAAATAATATTTCGGTTGAATTTACGGTTTACATTTCATAAGTATAATTAATACCGTTTGCCGATTTGGAGGCAAGGAAGTGGGATTTACGTCTCGTGACAGCGAGGTCGTTAGATACGGCGACACACGACTTGGAACAATGGTAGAAGATGGGAGAGAAGTCGGCCATAGCATTTGTTAAGATACCATTCAAGCATTTGCCTGGAGCGATTTCGGGAAACCGTGTAAAACCGAAATCAGGATAGCCGGAGCCGGAGATCAAACCCAGGTCCTTCCAAATACAAGTACAACGTCTTACCGTTGCGCCACCTCGCTCTGTTGGCTAATTTAGTGTATGACGGAAATGTACCAGTAACTTTCATTTGCGAAGCTTGGTCGTGTTTCAAGGCATGCGGTACATCAGATCGTACACTTTGAACACGTGACAGTTGTGTTGCGGAGACAAAGTGACATACTGGAGAGTTCATTCCTCATGTTTTGCACATTCACTACTGGCTGTGGAGAGTACCTCGCTCAACCAAACCAGTGGTTCCACAGACAGCTCAGAGTTGTGTATAGTCGTTGCTGGAGGCACAAGTATTTCGCAAATTCATTAAGAAGGCGCGGTACATAATTCAACGCTAAAAGCATTAATCTGTAACTGTAGGTTTCTTGAAGCCAATTTGTGAAAATTAAACAAAATTGTTTCCAGTGTTACGAACTTCCGAGGCACAATCTCTGACGCCAGAACCTCGTGCATTTAACTGCGGCGCAAGAGATCACGCGAAACGAATTAGTAACCCTGGATAAATATTTACTAATAAAGTTGGCAAATACTATTACCTAGGGTTGTCATTGAGTATTTTATCCATATTGGCTTCGAAAGAAGCATAGAAATCACTTGAAGTTTTTAGAGTTTATTTATCTACCACGCACTCTTAAGTAGCAGCCATGACTTCTCAGTGTTATACAAGCAATGGCCACAGTAGTTCATACATTGGCTTCTATCCGCACGAGCGACTAACCCGTGGTTTCACCAAGAGTTATTACTAGAGACCTGAAAAATTCGTCGTTTCTTTTAGGCACAAGCTACAATTCCACCAACTGTAAGTTTTGGTCACTTTCACAACTGGTCCTTGACTTATTTGATACTCCGTGTAAGTCGCTGAGCCAATAATATACATGTAACTAAATAAAGGCCTATATCACTGTATCAGCGAGCAGCAAATGAGCAGATACTGTGTACCTGAGAGTGTGTGTGTGTACATAAATTTTTTTTGTAGCTAACCTACAGATCATTGAATCCGCGCATTAATTTTTCCAGCCTCAAGTAATTACTAGAGATGATGGTTTATCGCGGATAATTAGACTGCTTGCTGGGTTTCAACGCACGTTCAACTTATGAAAAGATTACAGGTTATAGCTTGCACGTGGATCTGTTTCCTTATTTGACTGAGCCAATAAGAATCCCGCAATTGTAATATTTGATGTCTGTTATCGGTCTGCAGACAGCTGCGTACATCCATCAATCATATGTGCTGCAATTAACTACAGAGTATTCAAGGGTATGTTGGTACAAAACATTATCTGAATATACAATCATCTATAGTAATTACCTTATTTATTTTTGGTTTACATTCGTGAATGGTGTGTCTGAACATATGTCTTTCAATCCCAGAAATAGTAATGAAGTGCGTGTTCTCGAAGTTCTGCCTGACCAGAATACATACAAACAACTCGCGCTTCTAGACTCATCGCTAAACACAACTTGAGAACACCCATAGCTTCGCCACTGTTGTCTTCCAGATCTCTTGCCTTGTAAATTGGTCGAGTGGGTACTAGAGCAACAGGGAAGCACTTCTCTTCAAGAGAATGACAAGAGTTTGGAGGAGTCGATGGCTGCGAATGTGACGAGATGCGCGAAGCTTAGGGAAATGGTAATCTGGTAAGAGCGAACAGTAAACTGATTATATCGTCGCCTTCACAGCTGTGTGCAAGCCGCTCTTAAAATAGACACGCTTTGTTAGCCTTAGCCGAGGTAGACATTACAGAAATCTGCTTTATCTCGTCCTAGCTGTACTTTAATTTTCAAGTAAAAACCACATGAAGACTGCCTGTCCTGCACTTTTATTTCATTACTATTGCTATTTTAACTCGGGGATAGTGAATCATATCAGGAAATATAAATTCGTGAGTTTAATGTATGTGCAAAAAATACTGCGGTAAGATACTATTTTCATTGAAAAGTTTTGTAACTCAGTTTATTAAAAAAGTTTGCATAATTCATGATGTAACATTAGAAACGTGTACAGCTACCTTGACACTAGTTACCTTAGCCTCAAAATTACTACAAATTTTGAAGAACTCGTAGAAATACAAATTCTGTGAACTTAATAGTACCTGAACTACATTTATAAAACAAAAAATAATAAGCTTTAAAAATTACAAAATTCATGCTTAAAAATAAAACTATGTGATTGATAACTTTTCTATCACTGTACTGCGTAAAACGTGCAATTATTTTGTAACACACCGCGTACTTGTCCTTCTTTGCAGCGTACTTGTAGTAATATTGTATTTAATACCGTAGTAAATTTATCACAAGACCCACGATTTTATGACGAATATGTATATATATATATATATATATATATATATATATATATATATATATATATGCCATTTGGTTTCAGTTCACAATGTGCACGTCTCCAGCTCTGCTTTATGATCTGTGGTTGGGTATTTTAACTCTCACTTATCTTGGGGTTCTGCAGGCAAACCACAGCCGTGTGGTGTCAGAATAACCTACTATGACTGTGATTGGTCCAGTCAAATGAGGGACGTGTCTGAACAAGGACACGCTGCCAATTGCCATGTAGAAGAGTTGCCGGTGTGTATGGAAGGCACTGAAACAAAGTTGTACAAATATAATTCGCGACGATATCCTGGCTATAGGTATAACAAATACTTCAATAAACATGCGACAAGGGAAGATATTACCAAAGATGACTGACAGAACGAACTTAGCGGTTGATTATATATTTTTTTTAATTTAAACTTTGGCAAAAGGAATTTCTTTCAGACTGTTGTATCTACAAATTTAACGAATGAATACCATACAAACTAAACTACGATGGTGACTGGCATTGTACTTTGGTGAGTATTAGTGTGTAGTTGAAACGTAAAGAAGTCACTAGTTCGGGCTTAAGAGAAAGGCATTATTCTCAATCCAGCACGTATTCTTTCCCTCAAAATCTGTTCGTGGGAAGGCTACAAGAGATATGCATTATCCTTCTTGTCCTTACTACGACCGTGCTTCGGCAAGAGATGAAAAATTCCATTGTACCGACTCACAAAGAGTTGACTTGCAACAAAGAGTAGAAAGGGAAGTTGAACGAAGAAGTTCATGAGCAGGTAGTTTAAAAAAATAAATAAAAAGGTCCATTACATAAGCGAAAACTTCAGAATTTCTTACTCACTGAGAAAGATTCTCCCGAAGTTTAAACACTCTTTAGCTGAATAATGATAAGGTGTTGTGAAACTGAATCTTCACCTTGTGCTTATATTAGCATTTAGAAAGTATTTAAACGGAATTTCCAAAAAAAGACGTTTCTAGTTTTAGTTGAATTTGTTATTGAAAAGCCTATGCTGTGCATGTTTCACTGCCACTATAACGAGTCTCTCATTGTTAACATTTTTTTTTAATCTTACATGTTAAAGCAAGTTTTTCATACACATAAACAAGGGTACTGATTTATCGCAAATAATGTAGACTGTTTGCTACATTCTTATTTGGTATATTCATGTCCTACTTTCTTCCATTTGACTGGAGCAAGAAGAGTTCCAGTACTTCGATACCGCGAGCTTGACATTGCCAAATACACTCTAAAAATTATATCAAATTTACAAAGATTTTCTTTTTAAATAGTTTGTTTGCTAAGTTACAAAGGTAAAGTTTGTAATACTACAAAGGAATTCCTTGAACTTATACCGACAGTTCATTCCCTGAATATTATTTTGTAAAAATGACAAGACGTTTCTTGTAGTTTCACACTGTTTTGTAAATGTACAAAAGTTTTCCATGTAAAATGATTTGTTTATAAAATGACAAGATATTTCTTTGTAAAAAATACGTAGGAAAAATTTGTAGCTTGCCAAAATTACATTTTCGCGGAAATTACATAGTTATACCAGAGCATGTATTTTGTAGTACATTTTTCTGCAATAGAGTGAGTTTTCATGCTAAGTGCATTATTTAAAAAATAAGACTATCACTGAACATACTGTACATTGAATATATACAAATAAACTAAAATGACGTAGCAGGTAAGTCAAGTTGGTGTAAGGGGAAGATGTGTAGTACTTATAGCCCGATGTGCGGGTTCAAATCCAGATTCCTTCTTTAAAGTTCATATTTTAATTTAAAAACAATTTTATGTAATATTACTTTTTAAAAAGTTATTTAATACATAAGCTAGGTAACATTATTATAATAAAACAAGTATTAAAACTTAAATTTTTTCCATCTTGGAAGTAGCAACCACAAGGTTATCCCTTGTAAATTAACAAACATATGCTTTGTATTTTTTTTTACAAAGACAGCCTTTGTAGTTTTACAAGGAATTTGAATTGGAAACTGAGTTTCCAAAAATGTTCTTTGTAAAAGTAAAATTTTTTTACAGTGTACCTTACATCCAATCATACAATATTTCACTCTGTTTTGAAAGCTGTTTTGACATTGAACGATTTCGAGATTTCCCATTCTTTCTTGCAAAAAAAAAAAAACGGGTCCGTTTTTAAGGTTATAGTGCAGTGATTGCATGCCCCATTTTTTCCGTTTCGCAATATACTAAACCAATTAGAGTTCGAAAAGCCATTATTCAACGCTTGTGATTGGTCCCAGAAGAATTAAACTGTTCCAAATTGATGTCGCCCAATCATTTAAGGGGCTACACGATACAATCGTTTTTAATGTCGTTGTTACCTACGCACTTTCTTTGGATACCCGGACATTTCTTACTGTTAAACGAACTGCTGTCTCGACTTCATAGTCCCGTCTACATACACCGTGTCATATGTGAATATTTCATTGGTTTCTGTCGCAGTGATTGTTCAGTTATGAATCTGATAAGTTAGCGTTGGAATTTATAACTTTAGATACACCTGGTTTTGATGAAACGATTTTTTCATCAAATTTTTATTTTCAATACCTTACGTGCACACGCGAGCGTATATTTATGCAGAAACGTCTGTCAACTGACCATGCCAATCAGAAAAAATCGTTACTGAAACAACATGCGTCTGTGGTTTGCAGGTAGAACTCCAACACGCGTGAGAATAAAAAAACATCCAGACACGATCTATGAAGCATGGCAGCATATTCGCAACAAGTTGGTGCACATATATATTCACCAAAATCTGGAGTCCCTATCGAAAGTTTGTTATAACTGTAGTTCAGGGTCCTTGGTTCCGAAATTTCACCGAATCTTAAAAAGTTCGAAATATAACAACGCGACCAGTAGGGAGGAATCCACTTTTCTCTGTACTGGTGAGCCTCATCCAACAGTCAAGAAGACTAAAAGAGTTATATTATTTGGCGCATGACACTGAGGTAAACAACGCCTTGATTATTGTAAGGACGATAACTGTACACGAGAGTGGGGAATTCGTTTCGTTTTTGTAATTGTTAAATGGTTTGCTAATTTATGAACTTTCATGTAATAATATTTCGGTTCGGAATATATTTGATGTTATAACAAAATCTACACCCATTCACAGGGTGTAAACATTCAGAAAAATAAAACCTGCAGTGTAACTAAATGTAAACAAGTGAACCAAAAAGGCATACAATGATGTTGAAAAGGTTTCTGTTTATATCTATGAAATAAAAAAATCACAATACAAAGAGGAAACAAATAACAGCAGACTAAAATAGCCCATTGTTTGAAAAAAAATTGAAATTTCCGTCAAAACTAAAACCAAATATCGTAAAGGACAATATGGGAAAATCTTGTCGACGGCGAGAGCTGGAAACACTAGCAAAATTCACATTCTTATGTCTCTATGTTCTATGGTGTTTACAAATTTACAGACGGATTTTCTCTTAGGCTAATGGTATGAGAAAGTGTTAATTAATATTTTAAATTTTAACTTATGAAAATAATATCAAACAGAGTATGTCTACATCTAATATCATAATTAAATTTCAATTTATACACAGCAATATACAAAACTTGAACTATTCATAGAGCAATGTGCTACTACAGAAGGAACAACGCTCCTGTCGGCTGGAGCTGGAACCAAATAAACCGTCTCGTGTTTTTCAGATGAGTTTCCTATATTATCCTTGTACAATATTTGCTAAAACCATGTGCCTGGTCATACACGTGGCAGAACGTGACGGACATTCAGTGGAGTTTCACAGGCATCACAAACGAAAGGTTCATCACAACCCAGGTGACTGTGCATGACCGGAGAGCATCCGGTCCAAAACGTGCAAAGAGGATTCTGTTCGGTACAAGCGGGATGCTTCACGTCCTGGAGGTCGAGGTGGTAATAGGAATTCGTTTATTGTCTTGAGGGAGAACAAGCAATTCCCTCTGTTAAACCATTCCGGACAAACATTTGTGCTGTATGCAGGACATCACACACACAGAAACACGATAGCCATTTGAAGGATTGCTTCATGTTTACTTCGTTGCAGCGTCTGCTGCATCATTGCCTGCAGTGCCGCGTTGCCTGACGGTCTGATCAGCCGCCTCCTCAACATGAAGTGATGGGGGTCTCTATCTCGAATTCAGATATCAAACTTGTGTGACACAATCCAAATCAAAGAACACCAGGCACTTTCGTAAGAACCCCACATCTGTATAACCTACCTTTCGTAATATCACGTACATATGCAGTTTAAATACTACAGGACAGACAGAACTACTGATTTTTGGGGAAAAAAATTTTGCACCATTTCGTTTCAGTGACTTACATGAACATCTGCAGTCTTGTTCGTGATCAATGATTGAATGTTTTTAACTCTGTGCGTCTTGAGGATACATCTGCAAATCACAGAAGTGTAACTGTATTATCGTTGGCACGTTCAAATGAGCGGCACCTCTGCACTAAGACATGCTGCTACTGACCGTGATCAAGAGCAGCAGATCTGCACGTAGGGGCTCTGAAACACGTTGGTGCTAAATTATTATCACCTAAGTTCAATGGCTCTAACGATGGAGGAAGCCTGAACAAATATCTCTCTGCAACAGCAACGAATCTTCACCTAGAATATACACTCTGACCAGCAAAAGCCAGTTTTACTTCACACCGTGTAACATGAGGTCAGTTCTCAATTTTACTGCAGGCTGGTTACGTGCCCGAATTTCATGCCTTTTATCCTTCCAATTTTGTACAGGACATGTCTCCTTTACTGTGTTCTAACTGATGCCAATTGAACAACAACTTAGGCAGTTCTAAGCCTTTGCTGACCCGAAATATATGCAGTAAAATGTCACGCCCTCCCTGTAGGTACAGTACACCTATGCCTGCAGATACTGGAAAATCTTTCGTCCTAGCGTTATTTTGCAGACAAGTGTATTGGAGTGTGATATGTTTAATGTGATCGCCTGCCAGGCCGCCGACTGGACTGCAAAGCTTTAGCCGTTACAAGAGTATTTGTAAACTGCTCAGAATACGTACGTTATGTCTGCCAAGGAATAGTAGTTAAAGAACCTTCACACTTATGTACCTATTTCAGGTCGTCCATATTTCATTTTTAAGCCGCCAAAAATTGCTCGAATTGGTGTTTTGGTCCTCTTTCGGTATGAAAACCGTGACACAATACCTTCAAAATGCATAGGTGTTTATAACACGCCTTCTCATAGAGGCGAGTTGTCAGAGAGAAAACTGTATGCCAGTTTCACTAGAGGCTACGGGAAGGCGTCATGAGCGTACTGTATCGTCCTTATCGCTTCTACACTTCTAGGCCTCAAAAACGTTCACCCAGGCAGCCACTGTATACACGAATCACAAATTTTAATTTACACCTCACACCAGAGATATATTTCGCCCATTCAAATGTGGACACGCCAGGAAGAAGACCTTATCTACGCAGTAAAAAAATCGTGGTTTTATCAGAAAAAACTTGTAAATAATGTAAAAAAAAATTTATCACTCTAGGCACTACAACAAGATTTCGCAGGTCATAACGTGGTCTAAATTTTCGAAATACCTGTGGCCACTAGAGGGATACATTTTATAAGCTGTTTCTTCAATGAGAAAAAAAAATTCGCAGGCCTGCCCCATTTTACAAAACGTTTTATACATTTACGAAATAATTACTGGAAAATGGTTGCCAAAAAATTTGTCATTTCATACTACCTACAATCATTTATTTGTATGTATACAAACAATAAGCTAATTTTAAATGCATAAAAAAGGTTGTAAATATACAGACATATGTCTACATTTCCTGTAAACTTACAAAACTTTTTCATTTTTTGGAAACTTGTTTCGACATTTTTTTTTTTGTCAATTACAAGATTTTATTATTCTGCGCGTATGGTCATGTCATAATGAAGCCTTGCAAACAGTCAACTTTTCTCGCAATAAATCAATGTTCTTAACTATACCACAGCTGTCTCTAGTTGATGGCCGTCACTTCGATGTGGCAACCCTGCGCTTTTAATTCCAGCAAAATAATTGCTTTCCCTGATTCATGTATTATATCTGTCCTACTCAGGTTAATTCTACTACAGATGAGGAAGGTCAATGTTAAAAATTCGGCAGTGGGCAAATTTCTGCCACTTGACCACTGGCATCGGTAATGCGTGCAAACTGACCAATCACAGAGCTTTCCTGAATTTTAAGTTACATTAAATTGATCATCTAAAACGCGAAATTGGTTTGTTTTCACTTTAAAATTAAGTTATATTACTGCTATTATTTCCAAGTCTATTTAATTTAATGTCACTATTGTTGCGTACTTTTCTGGTCCACGTTGCTATTGCAGTGAAACTAGCGGCAGAAATTTTCCCTGTGCCAAACTCTCCCATATAAAAACACATTTTCTTTCGAACCTTTAGTAGAATTAACCTTAGTCCTCCATATCCGTGAAAGAACTCGATGCTCTGGTAAGGTGACCCTTGTTCGCATGGTTGCCACATGGAATGCCGCGGCATTGTGCTAATGTTGGTTGTGATACTATAACCACTCTTTAGTGTGGTAGGTGCGAGAACAGACAAAACACGCTCTTCAGCACAACGAAGCAGCAACAACTATTTCGTAGTGAACAAAGCAAGTACGGCATAGGCTAAATAATGTCAGACAAAGTGGGATCAAAATGTAACACCCACTGAAATTGTAACAAAATGCTTTCATAATTCTGCTCTCTAGAATACAAGCATTGGTATATACATAGTTTTAATAGGTAGCAAGGTTTTTCACTTACGAATATGTCATTTTTTAAATGTGGACTGATAAAAAAAAAAGAGAAAACTATACATAGGGATGACATATTGAATTATTTAGAACATTTCACTGTCTAGTCAGTAGAAAGGCTACTTTTTAATCTGTAAATTTAAAACAGTAGTTTAAATCAGTGACCAAAATATCTTTTTGACAAGTTCATATGACCTTATTTCACACGTAATAAACTGTGTACAGCAATTTCCAAAGCAAACGTGCTATTAACTTATTTGAATGTTCCTTGCAATTGGACAGCACAATGTACAGTAGTATTTTTAACATTCGCCATTGTAATATTATATCGTCCCAGAAATCCTACTAGTAGATTTCTAAAAACCGAATTTTCTCGACGTATTGGGAGCTGAAATCAGCTCCCGTCTTTCTGGGACGACATAATATGGTAATCGCGTATGTCCGCAATAGTAGAGCGCGTCAAACATGCTATTAATGTTTTTTTGCTAATTAAAAAAATATATTGAAGGAAAGAGAAGTGAAACGCTGCTTATAGGTGTCCACACTCTGAAGCGAAGAGAAGAGATGCGTAGCGACGAGCATTACAACTCGTATCGCACATAGACAAAGGGCCGAAGTGTTCCGAGGAAGCAACATCGTTTCTCCTGCAGCCCGTCCACTGCGACGAAGGGAAGCAAGGCGGCGCGCACTAGCCACTCGCTTAGTCGCTTGCTTTCGAGATAGTTCGCGTGGCCAGCTAGTAAATACATGGAACTCATCCCTGCTAAAAACATTACACCTCTTCTCTTCACGCCAGTGGGCACGCACCTTTAAAGTTATGTATCCACAGAAAGTAAAATCTTATTCTCATAATGGTACTGAACTTCTGTAACGTTAGAATGTCGAAACCAAAGTTAGCTTATTACCACGGTTTGTAACTCGCCCATTGATTAACTGGTCATTCTAATACAGAGGTTATGGTGTCTACCTTGTGATTATAGTGTCGTAATTTCAAATCTCTGTTAATTTCTGAAAATTTTCTTGGGACTGTGCGTTAGGGCCTACTTTAAGATGTTGAGAAAGATGGCACAGAAAAAATTTTGTATTTTCGGAAAATAGTATGTCAGTAAATTAAAAAAACTAAAATAATTTTGAAGAGCATCAAATGACCCGTAATTTTACGGAAAATTTGGTTATGAAGCAAAACTTAAAAGTCCGTGATTTTACGAAGACGTATGGATATATTTTAACCTGTAATTTTCCGTGATTTCTCGGGATTTTCTTTTTCAACAATGTATTAAAAGTCCCGCAGTAATAATTTTCATACGAAAAGTAAGTTCGCTATTACAATATTAGACGCATAGTGTACATTTGTGTTTTAACGCACCATATGAGGTTGTCCGTTAAATTGCTTCGATTCTGGGCCTACAGCAGACAAAATATAGGCTGTTCACTATAAACTGAGCACTCAGCAGAATTTGCAATTAATAAAAATGTTTTTTATCAGGCCAATACATGTTAACTTCTGTGAGTGCTAAAGCTTTTACACTGGTTTATATTTATATGGAATTTTTCATATTAAAAATAGTAAAGATGGCTACAAAACCGCTGAAAGAAAACTTGATGCAGTGCTCACTTTATCGTGAATGGCCTATATATCCAGACTGGTGACGCCCTTAAATTACTGCAGTGTTGCTCTTCGATGTTACTGTAAGCTTTGTAATATTTCCATAATTTTAAGCTTTTCCTGAATTCATTAAAAGCTTTGCATGACTTACTCATTCCGGAAAAATAAAAGTGTCGTCCACGTTTATCTCACATGTCGTTTATATATGTTTTTTGCCTTGATGTCCAGTATCTGTTTAAATCATACTTTTATTGTGACCAAGAAGGGAGCCGCGGTTAATAAATCCAACCAGAGTCGCCCGGTGAGGATCAAGCGGTAAAACCTGCGGCCAATGAAATGCCAGGACACGTATATTGTTTTAACATCCGAGCTATGCAAATGACAAAGATTAGGCAGGAGTAAGAGGGCGAGAGGACAGAAAAAGTAAAAAAGAAGAAGGGTTAAAAGAGGGATTGGAGGGCGGACGGAAAGGGGTTGGTGTAAAATGCACGCCCAATTGCATGGGGATATTAATAAAGAAAACCCAGCCGCAAACGGGCCGATATAACGGGCGAGTCGACGAGAGCCGAGGGTGCTATTGTTTCTGCGGCCACACTTTGGGCCAGGAGGGTTGTAGAGGATACTGATGAAGGTTGGGGGGGGGGGGGCACTCAGCCACAAGGGCGATAACGTCCGTGCGTGCCTGCGTGAGAAAACGAAAATAAATGCGTGGCGTCGAGGGAACAAGAAGTAGGAAGGGTATGGGAAAAAAGGAGTGTTAAAGGAAGGGGAAATGAGGGTGAGAGAGAATTACACAGCACCAGTCAGTGGCTGGTATCGGATTCCCCAGTCCAAAAAAAATAGTTTTTCTTTCGACCCTAATTCATTCTACCTTCCCTTGATTCTAACCCCCATTTCTCTGGCTACAAAACCCAACAACTTTCACACCTGCTACACTTCGTTTATCCCACCTCGTCTTTAGCACAGAATAGGCTGGTATACAGAAGTGGATGGCGTGACAAGCCTTTTGATAAGGAAGCGCACACCGTTGGTTTTTTCAGAGACGTCCTTTCAGCTGAATTCAGACTGCAGTTGATGTGCACGTAAGTTTCTTACATGTTTGGGCCTTTATTTATTCTACTAACCGGTTACTGAGGACTGTGAGCCAATATATAACAGGCATTAAAATAATATCACTGACGCTCAAGCTACCTTTTAAAATGTAAAACTAGTAACAGGCCCAGGTTCGTTATTTTTCTCTTAGTTAAATTACATTTTTTGTTATATTCTTTAATTAAAAAAATTTTCAAATAATAATGTTTTAAATATAAAATATCTCAAATATTTCGAATTAATGAACAGAGCATGTTGCATTGATTGCGGTAATTTCTATCGGCCTTTGAATGGAAGTTATTTTTATGTATTTCTAAGTTAACAACTTCACTGTAAAGTAGCTACAACCTTCAGAGGGTGTAGATTAGTAACATTTGCAAAGAAATGAAATTTGCACTTTATGTAAAAGAACACATCATAATAGTGTAATTTCCTGCTGAGAATTAGGTCAAAGAGGCCAATAAAGCTACTTTATTAACTGTGAAAATCTCAAAAGCAAAGAGGATGTAATTTACGGGAGTTTGTAATTTCCTCATTTGGTCTTTTATGAAGGAAACACCAGCAAAAACCCTTTCATATCGTTACTAACGTGTCGTAATGATATAGAGCATGTCGTTTAATTTTGGTCTAGGTGACTCACCATAGTTACAGAGAGAACACCAGTTGAATGCCCTGAGCTTTGATGCGAGTGCAAAAGTGCGGAACGAGCAATAGTCGTCCTAAATGGTAGTGTGTTTCCCGGCTTTCAATCTTACCCAGTAGTACTAATTATTTTTTGTTTGCCTAACAGAAAAACACATGTAATCTAGTTGCGAAAATATATAATGGGACACTTCCTTTCAAATAGTAAGCGTTTACACCATACTTTTATTTAAACCTGGGAATTTCGCACACACAAACACCTATATGTATGTGTATATATATATATATATATATATATATATATATATATATATATATATATATATATATATATATATATATATATATATGCTAAAAATAACGTACTTGTGTTATAAATAGAGATGTTTTGTGCCAACATTATACCCTTGAAAACATTTACGTTTCTTGCTATACGTATGGTTGGGTGATACACGTCTGACAAAACGTAGCAGTCTACAGACCAATAATAGGCATAAAATATTACAGCAGTGGGAATCTTATAGGCTCAGTCAAATAGGGTAACATCTCTAAGTACAAGCGAGAGCCAGTAATAATTTGTTAAGCTGTATGTACGTTGAAACCCAACAATCAGTGAAGTTTTCCCGCGGTAAACCATCATCTCTAATTATAAACAATATTGGGATATAATACAAATTCTTTAAAGGACTATAAATATATTCTGTATGACAATAATAGTTAGGATTGTCGCAGAAAACACGCTGGACTCGCATTCATGAGAACCCGGGTTTGTTTCCCGGCTCCAGTTATTGTAATTTCGGTTTCCCATGGTTACTCAAAATCGCTCCAGACGAATGCTGGGATCACTCATTTTGATTGGCCATAGCCAAATCCTTTTTTTAAGTTCCTGTCCTATTTCGCGTGTTTTTGTTTAACTGTTTGTAGTCACATCGATGATGACGAGACGTTAAGGTTTTCAAGGTCGCCAGTACCACTAGCCTCTATATTTTGTATATTCTGACTCTCCATCATTACACTTAAAAAATAGTTTCTAAATTTACGAGACGTGCGTATAGGAGCGCTAAGAAAGTTGTTATGGTAGAATAGTTTCCCAGACATCCATGGTAACACTCCTAAACCTAATTATAAAACAGTCACACGTATACTAAAGTTACCAGACTTGTATTGCAACAATTATAAAAGTTCGCATGTATACAAGACGTAAGTTATCCCATACTGTGTCTGGGATAATAACTTCCTAAACATTTTAGGAAGTTTTTTTTTACAGTGTATTACTGTTAGACACCGCAGCAGACACGCCCATGAAGTGCTTAGTTCATTGTGCTTTGCTCAAAGTGTCTGAACTGATCATACAGGTAGGGACCCAACATTCTGGTGTAAATATTTTTGAACCAATTATTTCATTGCGTTGCGTGCATATAGGCAGCTCTGTATTATGGTTATTGGCAGCGTGTATTTTATGAGATACGTCGCTCAATTCACCGCGCCAATCAGAATAAGGTTACTGAGGGTGATTGAAGATATTTTGATCAGCGCGAGGTCTTCAGTGCTGACGAGGGGTTACATGAGGTGAGTATGGAGCAGCGCCGGAATGAATGCGCGGGAGAAACCGTACGTCCTCGAAAAAACCCGCCGACCAACAGTATCGTCAGGCCCGATTCCCGCATGCTGAGATTCTGGGACCGACCCCGCCGGGAATCGAACCCGGATCATCTTGGTGATCCAATAATTCGGCTCCCACCTCCCCAAGGTTACTGCGACACTACATGTATGTTATTTGCTGGGAGAACCCCGAGATGCCTGGGAGTTATAAACATTCATCCATTGATAATGAAACACAGCTGCCGACGTGGACTAAGTTGGAGCAAAAATCATGTCACGAAATTTTCCATTCCATATTTATTGTCATGGGCACTGATTCCAAGTTTCAAACAGTGGTTATAATATTATATCTTAAAGTGAAACATGTCTAAGCTTGTGGACACGAGGACGGAAAGTGTTAATAAAAATCCTGGCGAACGTTACACTAAAATCTACCCAAGAATCAGTACTTCTTGCAATATATATTTGTCAATATTCATAATAAAACTATGGAAACTTGAGAAGTTTGGACATATTTATTTCGCAGGCTCTACTTTTTGCATGCTGGATTCAACAGCCCTATGTGCACTCTCTTATAAGCCTCGTGTTTATTGTCTGATGTTCCAATATGGTAAGTTGTACTTCTGGCAGTGTAGCTCGGAAGTTACTGAGTTATATAAACACTGATTTCCATTCCTCAAGGAAATGTTCAGTATAAATAGCTCTGAAACAGAATTGATTTACATGTCGGTAGTTTGAAATCTATATTCTCTTACAATTAAACAGCTCAGTTTCTGGGATTTTATGGGTTAGTGAACATCTAGAGCCAAGTAATATTATTGTGTACATCATTATGTTTCACAATGACTCTAAAGTATGACTTTATGCGGCAGTGAATCAAGTGCACAGACAG
Organism: Medauroidea extradentata; assembly: GCA_003012365.1. Lineage (NCBI taxonomy): Eukaryota > Metazoa > Arthropoda > Insecta > Phasmatodea > Phasmatidae > Medauroidea > Medauroidea extradentata. The sequence goes on from PNEQ01027196.1 coordinate 67,199, forward strand.
TTATAATTAAATAAATATATAAATATAAATGTATACGTGTATATGTATATAGCAGATAACGTTTTTAATAAATTTTGTGGGTGGAGGGGCCACAAGTTTCAGGTCGGCATACATTTACAGACGTTATAAACTGGACATTATATATTTGATTACATTCATCTCAAGCGTGACATCAGGACTACTGATGTATGTATTTATACGTATAGCATTAAGCATCACATTACACCGTACACATCCCATATAGACCTAGTGAATAACATTCATTTTACTTATAGCTAATATCAATGGAAGGTTAATGTAAGTATGTCCCCATAAAAGCGTGTTACGTATTTAAATAGTATTCAGGCTCACTTGTTAGCGTAAGAGTTAAAATTCCTGCATATTTTCTGTAATGAGACGTAAGTAGCTCATAATAGCCTAACATATACTAGTGAGCTAATGAACCCATTTCAAGGTATTTCTCCGGGGTTAAAATCTCATTGTGATCGGTTCACGGGTTTTCGTATGTGGTAAATATGTCGGACTATGCCACTGACCAGCTGATTTTCAAGAGGGTCTATCAATTCCGGAAATGCTCCATACTTACACCATGTCATCCCTCGCCAGCGCTAAGGCCATAGATGTAAAGTGTTGATCAAAATCTCTTCATTTGTGTTTACACCGAATGTGCCTCGGGTATAATGATTAACTTTTTAAATTGCAGCTGATATGTTGGGACCTACAAAAATTGTGTTATTATTTTGTGAAATATGTATGAGACGCCACTTACCCCTACATACAAGAACCTAATCTGTGATTCTATTGGTCACAAGCCTCAGCTACAAGTGTGATCACTTTGCAGAAGGGAAGTCGCTCTAACACGGATTATATTTCCAATTGGTCTGAAACGTTCTTCACGATATGTCACGTCATTATCGGAAACGTTCTTCACGATATGTCACGTCATTATCGGTTAATGGAATACAAATCTAGTTTGCTGACAGAACAAAAATGAGAATGGCATGTCTCTATTGATTAATATCCATAGCAATACTAATTAAGGGCACTGGTGGCTAATAGCAAGCCCTTTAGCTGAACTTGACCCACGACGACGCGAAAACGTGAAATAACAATCGTGCTACCGCGATAGAGGCAATTAAAGTCAAAGAATAAAGAAGAATTCAATTATTGTTACTCGATGTTATGAATGTGTGAGACTTTTAAATTACTCAGTTTTTGCGAAGAAACCCAAATATGATTTTAGTATTCACCAAAATAAGAGAACAACTGAGGCACAAATTTTAACTTTCTCATGTTGGTATACGTATACTAAGTAGAAACCGAAAAATTATAGTTTGCTCGCTGTCCTGTACAGAAGACGAGCCTCCAATAATATTTGTACAATCAAGTGCAAAGCAGATGCCTATTGACTGTTTTAACACAGTGATACCACACGACTGTGCCTAAATTAATCTGCTTATTTAATATTGGCTCCTCGCCCTTCAAGTAGGTGTCAAACAAGTCCTGGTCCAGTTACAAAATTACACTAACTTTATGTTGTTTACATTAAAGCTTCTGTCCAATTTAAAACAGGAAATTTGCTCATCCCTTCATACGCCTATTATACTACGTGTTCTCAACATATGTATTAAATGAAACTTTACTTCAACGGATTACTATGTCGCAAATCAATTTGCCACAATATAAATCTCAGTCATATCTTTGGAGATTTGCTACACAGTGTTAAATGAAATATCTATCAAAATACGTCACGAACTTTCAAAACAGCTATGGCAACGAAACGCACAAGAAATGCTGTACTGTCATATCAAACTACAAATACATAAATTAAATCAAAATTTTTGCAGCTTTGAAGCTTTGAAAGGAACATCTACAGAGTTATAAGACATCAGTTTTTAATATGTATGTATGTATATAATATATATATATATATATGTGTGTGTGTTAAGTATGTATATGTTAAGTATGTATATGTTTGTATGTGTGTACGTATGTGCACATGTGTAAACACATATATGTATGTACGGCCTTAGTACTCCTGTTTATATATGTATATACATATAGAAAGAGAGAAAGATTTATTTGGGAAAAGTTCGACTGTTTGCTAGGTTCCAATGAAGTATGTGTGTTACCGATCTTCTTATTCCGTTATTGGTGTTATCACACTTAATTAGACTAAAAAGAATAATTGCACGCCCCTACAGGTTGTTTGTCTGTTTGTCGTATGTGATAGTTTAAACATCCTCAAGTTATCGCAGCCCAATCATTTTAGGCGCAACATACTATAGGGCTTTACAGATTTATTTGGCGCTAATGGTCTCCTCGAATTCTATAGTCTCTAAAACCACAGGACCCATATATCAGGTTTGACCGGTTAAAAATTCGTTTATTCGTTTTGACAGGTCGTGATCCAGGTTAACTATACCGGGTTGCTATAGGTAAACCCCTCAAACTGCAGCTGCAACGCATAGGTGCATATTTTTTCTTGTTTCGCAAGAGCTGATATATTACGCTAGCGAAACTATTTATTGCACGTGGTGTCAGGGTAATTTCACAATTTTTCTCCATGGAAGTGTTTAAAAAAATGCTATCTATGTTAAATGAGGAGCAAATCGTAACGTAAATTTGTAAAAAAAAATAGATTGCACGATTCGTGTTAAATTGGCGGTTGCTGCGAAATACCAGTGCAATTGAGCATTTAATGTTTTTTTTTTAATGTATCTGGCATCTGCAACAGTAATTAAATGGGCAAGTATAAAAATTGCATTTAAATAAGTGTTTCTTCATGTTTTGTCACCGTTACAAGGTTTCTTATCCACGTGATTCCAATTTAGATGTCTAGTTTACGCCAAAATAGTGCAACATAAATACCCTTTAAAAAGTTTTTCTGTTATGCAAGGTTTACAATGCTTTCATTTTTTTGCTACGTTTTTAACTCTTTAATTTGTAGCTACTTTTTGTAAATTATTAAATAGTGTATTTCTGAAAATATTGTAACTTATATAATTTCTAACCAATATTGGAGCTCAGAAAAGCGGTTTAAAGTTTCTGGATCTCATACATAATTTTTTGTTTCTTCATTTTTTCTTAAGAAATGTTTTTTTTTTTTTTGCCTTTTTTGTTTCCTGTACTTCAATAATCAAATCATCTTATATATTTTCGATAAAATTATCAAATTAATAATCTTTGTGTGCTCGGACGGTGCCGTTAGTAGGCAGGTATTCTCGGGGAATTCCCGTTTCCCCCGCCCCTGCATTCCGGCGCTGCTCCATACTCACCTCATGTCACCCTCACAAGTGCTAAAGACCTCGATGTTGAGCGCTGACCAAAAAAATCTCTCTCTCTCTCTCTCTCTCTCTCTCTCTCTCTCTCACTAACTATTTGAGCGCTGTTGCTTGCGTAATTATTCAACCTCCTAACCAAGGAAAATTAAATTCCATTAAGTCATAGGCGTATATAGCAAAAACGTTTTATGACAACATACCTTTGAAAGCGCTGTAGTTTCTTGCAACATATATGATTCGGTGATATATTTCTGACACAACGTAGCTCTCTGCAGACCAATAACATGCAATAAATACTACAATATCGGGATTCTTTTTGGCTCAGTATAATAGGGTAACAACTCCAAGTACAAGCTAGGTGTTGAAATCCAGCAACCAGTCAAGTTTTCCGGCAATAAAACATCACATCTAGTCATAGGTTAACTAACTTATAACAGAACTACAAATATCGCGATATAATGTGACAACAAGCTGGGTTGCAAGTTACCGTGTACTCATCTGACTTCTGCTGCTGCGCGCCTGAGGGTCTCTTACAATTAATGAATTAAGGTAAAATATAAAATTTGCCCATTATCCTTTGGGGAAAAAATTATGCCCCAGGGCAAACAACGTCACGGAGTGTCTTCGGGTGAGTACTGAACAGTGAATTCAACCCCGTTGTCAAATTATAACGTGAAATATGCACGTCTCTATTGATTAATTAACTATTCTTGTAAGCCTTTTGGGTACCTCATGTTTTATAACCGTTTTTAAATGGAAATTTATCTTGTCAAATGTAACATGGTAGTGTGTCCACAGTTGGTTCCCTTTAATTTTAAAACTGTTTGTGTTACATGTTTATAAGGTAGTGCAACTTCTGTCATAATAAGTAAAATAATTTAAAGCAAACCCTTGCTTTCATTAATTTCATATTAAAAACCTTTTCCAATGTTAATGAAGAAAATAAATAAACAATTATAATGTAAAAAAATTCAACACGGCTACTAAGTATATTGTATTCTAATGCTACTACCGTTACACACAACGACTCGATTTATCGAATGTTTAAAGAGAAGCGAACAGACGTCTTTGCTGTTCAAACGTCTTTATTGCTTGAGACGTATAACGTCCACTTCCTTCTTTTTTTATGAGCAACCACGAGTACCAGTTTATTTAATTTCGTCGTTCTAAATGTTAATTTCTTCATGCAGCCCAAGTGCCATCCGCCGTTGAGTGTTACCTCAACTGTTCGCTCGAGTTACTATAGGCCAGTGAAGTTCAGTCTGTCACCAAGTGATGAAGTGACATTTGCGCGTCTGTTAAATATGTATAACAGTTTAGGATTCGGATAACCAGTTTCACTTAAAAATAATAACACACTTGGCACAGTACATACCGTTTATGCGCCAAGCCAGGACTTTCCGTAAAACAGTATATTTACTTGCATTTATCTCTTTCTTAAAGACCATGGAAGTCTAGAAGCAACAGTCGGCCTCCGTAGCGTAGTCGATTAGACGCTGGTCTACGGTGCGAGAAGTCCTGGGTCGAAATCCTGGCTCGAGCATTGATGTGGTTTTTCCCTTTCACTTTATTCGACCCTCGTCGGCTTTAAGGGGGCCGCCTACCCGGGCGTAAGAGGCTCAAAAGCGACGTAGCAGTAAGGTCGACCTTGAAGCGCGCATCAAATACTGCATCGCCTCAACGAGCCAAGCGCTGAACTTGCGTGCAAGGTTCCCGCAGAACTGTTTTTACTATGGGACACTAAGCAGTTTGAAGTACGGGAGTCTGAAAATACCGTTTTTACCCATTTTTGGAGGGCTTATAAACAGTGTTGTTAATGAGTGTGACGTCTTGACAATGAGGTTCCGACCTTGTCCGAAGTTAGTTTTCTTTCGTACTTTGTCACAATGGGCAAACATGGAATATTTTCGTAGAAAAAAAACCTGTTTACTAACACACTGCAACGCATTTGAAGAGTGGGGTATGCGGCCGCCTCAAGACCTCGTTGTTAAGCGACCGTAAAACACCCTCACCTCACCTATCGCTTAGTAGAAAAATCTCAATGATCCGGGTTTGAGTCCTAACGGAGCTGCTCCATACATTCTCATTTTCGAAACTTGGCGAAAGTTTCTAATTTATGTTACCTGAGAAAAAAGAGATTCCAGCTTATTGATGGGGATAGGAAAATTTCGCCAATTCTATGACCTGCATGTTAGACTCCATTATACTATGCATACTCAAGCCTAGACTATTTGTCCACTAGCTGCTATTCAGTTTTGTGCCAACATAGCCTTAAAACACTGTAGTTTCTTGCTACGTGTATGATTAGGTAATGTACGTCTGACACACCGTAGCTGTCGGCAGACCAATAACAGGCATCAACAATTCAAAAAGAGGTATTCTGATTGGCTCAGTCAACTAGGGTAACAGCTCCAAGTACAAGCTAAAACCAGTAATATTTTGGTAAGCAGAACATGCGTTAAAACCCAGCAAACAGTCAAGTTTTCCCGCGAAAAACCATCATCTCTATCAATGAGTTAGCATATTCCCCATAATTTGTACTGTTACAACAATTTTGTAAGTACGTTCGTTACAACATTTTAAGTAAGTTATTTAAATAATTTACTTTGTATAACACAGTACTTTGCTCTTACAAAATTGAATAGTTAGACATACTGGAAAATCGCGGGAATAATAATTGACTATTTGCCAGGCTTCAACATGCTGTATAAAACACTGAATGTTTCGTATCGACGTTGGCTATGGTTTATTTGAAGCATTGTTTCTCTCTTTAACAAACCCAGTTAGAACTGTACAGCATGAACACACAGCGTTTGTGATTCGACCTTAAACTGTTCACACGTGTCACGGTTAATATACTACAGTTTATTGTACACTATCTCAAACATTTTTGCGATTTTCCAGTGTCTGTAAGAATATGTTATTTCTAGAGACACTGATGGTAAATCGCGGGAAACGTTGATAATTTGCTAGGCTTCAACATGCTATATATAACACTGAAGGCTATATTGGCTATAGTTTATATGAAGCACTGTGTCCTACTTCAACAGACCCAAGTATAACTGTACAGTTTTAACACAGAACGTGTGTGATTTGCCAGGAAACTGTTCACACGTATGACGATTGAGATACTGCAGTTTATTGAAGTCTATGTGTAATATTTACGCGATTTTCCAGTGTCTGTAGTTATTCCTGCTGCAGACCTTGTATTACTTTTTTTTGTTGAAAGGAAAATAAAACGTCAAATTTAAATAATAGATAGTTATAGTTATTAGAAACCTAGAAAATATTCAGTAACCTTACCTGACCGTGAGCTTGCGCAGTAGTGTGTGCATTCTATTCTCAGCTATTTGATTTTTTGGCTGCTTCTTAAGTGAGTGTCCAACTGCACGCTAAACAAGTTGCGAGGGAGTCAGGGTTTTCATGCAGGTTTGCTACCGACGAATTTAATAAAGTGATCTTATCACAAATGTGCAAATAAATACGAATGTTTGAAATATACCTTATCGTGTGTATGTTTATATCATTTCCAAGTATTTGGAGTGATTTATCGTTGTAAAAGCTAATTTTTAAGAAGTTTGTAATGGATTTTTCCGTGTTCTTCCCCTCCATCCCCGTTATTCATGTATCCATTTCCGTCTGGGAGTGCGTGTATTTTCATACTCTTATACTGAACGTTTCTTATTTATCTAGAAACCATTGACCCACTCAAGATATTCGTCATAAAGTCATTCAAGGCGCAACATGCTACTCTTCATTAAAATATATACTCTTATAGAGGACCACTTATTTTACACAATATAGGAATGTTGGTCTTTTTGAACAGCAAATCGTTTTATAGTCAAAGTAGGATTCTCTTTGTAAACAGCAGTTATAATCCAAATACAATAGTACTATAAACCAAACATTTTTGCTGACAGTGTTTCAACTGTAGGGCATGCCGCGGCAGTTCCTGCTACAGTGCGTATTCCTCAACCCGGTATATTTCTCAGGATATTTAATTTTATACAAATTTGCATTCCACCGCCGTTCTATCCTCATGTCATTTCACCTCAATCACATTTAAGACTCGCTTTTTTCAAAATAATTTATAGTCTATCTACAATGGTATAACATAATTAAACACAGCCTTGTCAGGAATAATAAAAAAATTCTTATGTCCCTTTAAACTTTAACACTTTAAACCTTGTAAGAAAAATAGGGAGAAGATGCAACAGTTAAGAAATTTTAAATCCAAAATTTTTGAATAAGTGTGGAATAAAATGTTATGACGTGACACTATATTCGTTGGTCGTTTGTAAAAGACCAAAATGAGTTGTAAGATTCTATAAAACGTAGTTATATTTATAAAAAACTTAAAAACCTGTATGATTGGCATCTTTCCCGAGTTACCTTACATATTTTTGGGTAGTCAATCCTAAGAGCAAACTGTTTTTCAACAAAAAAAAAAGAATGGTAACGCTTTCAAACAAACGTGTAAAAATTTAAACTCCTTAAATAATATTGCTATACAGAAAATATTCAAACAATGTTACTGTGTGTAAAATAAAATTTTAACACATATATTTGTAAATGTAAAGTTTAAAGGTAAAACTCTCCTAATTTCTTAAGGTTTCACCAAATTTGATTTAATGAGAGCGAAATAATTACAAATTATATCTTACGTGACTTAATTATTTCACTATTATATGAATTAATTTGACTGTCATTGTACTTGCTTCAATATTACGGTCACTTAGACCTCAGAACGGTTTACGAAAATGCGTTAAATTACATACCACTACTTTTAGATGATTTACAAGTAAAAAAAGAATGTTATAACTAATTCAGTTCAATTGTTTTTCAAATATCGCTGTAGTGATTTTAAGTACAGCTCTGACTATAAGTTTACTCTTTAATTAACGTTCTTTATATATGATATAGTACCATTCAAAGTAAAGCACTGTTTTAAATATCACCATTTGACACTTCATTTTAGTCACAGATGGTAAAACATGTGCGAAAGTGAAAAACATAGACCTTAGATAAATTGTTGTACTGGTATAAAAAGTATTTGGTAACTAGTTCCGAAATGCTTGTAAATGTACAAATATGTCTGTATATTTGCAAACGTTTTTGTATATTTACAAATATTAACTGTGCATTTACAAACAAATTCTTGTACATTTTACAACCATTGTTTTGAAGTGTCAGAATATGTCTTTTTTTCGGCAACCAGTTTCCCAAAATAAATTTTGTGAAAGTAAAAATATTTTTTGTTAAAGTACAAAATAATTTGTGAAATGTGATGGGCCGTCGAAGGTGACTTTGTTTCACATCAAACTCTCTGACCGCAAAAATATATTCTGATGGTCCCTACAGTTATTTTGGAAAATTTAAACAAGTTAATGGCTTATGGCATTATCATAATAGTGCCTAGACTGACAAAGTTTCTGACATTAGTTTACAACCTATATCTTATAAAAGCATGATATTTACTGTGTGTAAAATATGAGATTACTAAAAACACAGAGATATGAATGAGCTGGTTAGCTCTGCGGTCCCTTTTCCGCGTATTCACTTGGCCCGGTTGTGAATGCGACACTACAATATCCATAAAATTCCAATACTCGGTCAGCTGTCTGGTCTGGTGGGGGTCGATTATCACGGACGATACCGTAGTCAGATAAGCGATGGTAACTGGACCTATGATGGCTTGTCTGGGACCATTTGGTCCGGCTCGAAGCCGTTAATCGATCCCCAGCGCATCGGAGCGCATTGTTCGCTCCGCGGGACAGTGTCGCACATATTTGCCGAAGCTGTTCAACGACCGTTCACTTTACTTTTCATTATTTTTTTTGTTTCAACGTTATATTGGCTCTGGCCCCTTTATTGCTAACACTAAAACTTATGGAAATATGTAGTATGAGCGCTTGACGGTAAAGAGAGCATTTTAAAATTATACATCACGTATAACGTGACTGAGGGAAATAAAAAAGCGAACATCATTGGTTTTTTACATCTACATACAGATATTTTACGTTCAGGTAATACGTGTCAGGCCTCTAAACACTTAAATGCATGTCATTATTTCATTTCTTACATTGGAGGCAGTAATTATGCTTATAAAGTATACATTCAGTTATCATTTATTTACAATTTTAAAAATTGGCTTTTCAGTCTTTAAAAATGCATTCTTTGTTAGTTACTGTTGTAACGAGCTTTAAAAGGTGCTAAATTTTCCGTGATCAGATTATGAATGGCTTAAATATATGTTTACACATCCACAAATCAACCAAAACATGATCAAATATTGGAAGGTCTTCTAGCCACATATTGAATTTTAAAATGAACGACGAGCCGGTTGGTACATGAGCGGTATCCATTGAAACAACGACAGGTTTCCTTGTTTCTCCTGGTCATTGAATTTAAACCTGAAGCAATTATTATACTGGGAAATAGCTACAACTATGGTAAATATGCAGCCTTGCTATGTCGCTATACGCTTAGCATAGCTGAAGGAATGACTGATTTATAAAAAAATACAACTAAAATGCCTACATGGTGATTGTTTACAAATATATTTTAAATATCGTTACACTGCAATAGGCAGACATTGGAAAATTTTGCAGGTTCGCTGACCTGCATGCAAGCCTTCTCAAGTACCTCAGCACAGCACAACAGTTAAACATTGGCTGCTTACTGAAACAACACAGCCGCAAGATTGAGTATGTCTTCAGTAGCTCTTACTTATTGTTAGGGATGGGAACATTTCACAAATTCGATTACCTTTGTGTTAGAAGCAAATATCCTATGCATACTCAAGTCCCCACCATTTGTCCACTAGCTGCTACTCAGTGGAACAGCTGACAATGAACGAATAGACAGGACTTGAGTATGCACAGAATATTTGATTCTAACTTGCAGGTCATTGAATTCGCGACATTTTCCTGTCCCTACTTGTTGTTGTCTCAGCGCTTTCCTTGAGGGTCCAAGTAAGTCACGCTCCAATTGCGAAGATGGTTGAAACTTACAGTTGCTTTCTCTACACAATATAAAAATACGTAGTAATAACAGAATACTTATCAGTCCAGGTATTACAACAAGAATTTCGCAAGTCATTAAAGTCGTCTTAATTTTTCAAATACCTGGGGGAACCAGTGGGATATATTTTATGGGCAGCGTATTTTATGTGAAACAAAACAACCTTCGACGGCCTGACACATAGCCTATACAAAATAGTTTGTACTTTTAAAGAAAATTTCTTGAAAACCGGTAGCAAAAAAATTTGTGACACTTCAAACAACTGTAAAATTTACAACAATTATTTGTAAATGTAAAGACATATTGGTATATTTACAAAGCAACTACCGTAAGGTTTAAAATATTTTAGTAAACTCAATACTCAATACAGTAAGTAAACTCAATACAGTAAACTCAATATTGGAAGCAAGTTTCAATAGAATTGTTTTGTTAAAGTACAAGAATTTTGTTTTTACTTTGTACCAATTGATAAAAATATTTCATTTCGTTTCTTAAACGTATGATAAGAGAGTGAAAAAGTCCACATTGAAAGTTTTCAGATCTGTTTCCTGTTGTTGTTGAATACTCCATTCAGATAACTCGTCTTTAGCCACCAGTGAAGAATCGGGGTCTTGTCAGAAGGACCTGACTATACTCTGATAATGTGCATGTGGCATAAATATGCCAACCAGACAAAACCACTAAACACGTATTGCAGTGACCCAGGTTGAAATATTAGTACCTCGCAACTTGTACGCTACTGACCAGAGACGATAATGCCAGTCTAAACGTTCCACAGTAAACTTAACAGTTGTGTATAGTCGTTGTCGAACCCCGCTTCTCTTAGAACATATGCATGCTTTGCCATGTTTAGTCATACATGCTGTGTGCGTCGAACCATTTAACCAGTTAATATAGACCTGCACATGTATCGTTATTTTCTGCCAACATAATTGACTTGAAGCTGTTTTGCATTCGCTGGACGTTTTCCACTGGTCTATAATGTCGAGGATTACTACCGGAAGAGGGGGGGGGGAGGAGGGTAATTTGAGCTTATAATAAAAGCTAGTAGGCAGACACACCAATAGCTTGTAAGGCAGTGAAATACGTAAATTGCATCACAAGCAAAATATCGTTAGTAACGCTATCGCAGAGTGTGTTCGAGTATGTACTGATCAGTGGAGTCTGTTCTTTCATCACACAATAACGTGAATTTGGCATGTCTGCAGTGACCTAAAAAAATAAAAACACGGTCACTGCTTGAAGATTCATGTCACCAATGGGAATGCGCTCAGTGCGTAGAGGCGGTGGTGCAAGTGATGAGTGATTAAGAGTAGACCTTAGTGACAACTTGTTCCCAGACACTGATCCCCAATGAAGAATGGCTGAACACCTAATGCTTGCGGTAAAGATATAAGACTTTCACTTACCGTGAATAACTTATACATTACGTTTGGAAACAACACACTTATTCTATTCATGATTGGCGTTAATTAATTGCCTCGTACAATTATGTCAGTACAGAAAGGAAATAAGTATCTGTATTGCTGGGTATATGTTTGCCATTTCGTGGCTAGGATAATTTAGTATGATATTGAATATACATGTTCATAATTAATATCAAATGTTATAAGTTTAACATGGTACTTTTGTATAAAGTTCGTAGTTCTGTGCTGCTCAACTTGTTTTGGTTACTGTCATAGATGGGATAAAATTATAAGTTTTTATTACTTAAATTTACAGAATCAGGTATTACAAAGACACGCTTTACAAGCAGAATAAAAAGTAGTGCTGGGAGTTATAAATGGTGGCGAGACATAAGGTATATCACATTTTTTATCCTACGATTCTTAGTCGATGTGTATATGAAATATGAATGTGTAACGTCGCAGTATTACCTCAGTTTAATTTTTTTTTCATGTAGGAATATTTTTTGAGGGCTGGAAATTTCTCAGGTTCAATGACCCCGCAGTCCTGTGCACGCTGCTTCCTCAGCTGCTTTCTCATTGGCTGTTGCTTCCGTGTGTGCCAATTGAACGTCTAAGAAGGTAGCCAATCAAGTTTCTTATTTATTCAAGTTTAATAAACAGTTATTCAACCGCAAATGTGACCGACATTTACAGGTGCTTTAAATATTACTTCTCTTCAAATGAATTCGAGAAGTTTTCGGGTGTGTACTCATTTCCTCTTAAACCCATCGCTTCTTAACCTTGATTATTTCTCTCAGCGTAATTTACATTTCCTATGGACATGTTGGCCGGTAAGTTGTTGACAAGAATGGCTGCAGTTTTCGCCAACTGTACAGTGTTGTGCGATATTTATCGCTTCAGTCAGTGACAGGTTGGTCTGCAGGTGCGACTTATTAGTGAGTAGTAACAAAAATTTTAGTAGCCAAGTATATATTTTTCGTTTGTTAATCAACGGCGGTGTTTTATCAGCTATGGCTAGGGACTCCTAATTTTCATTAAAAAAATTTTGCGTCCCTTTGTTTCAGTGACTCACGTGCACGCATTCACCTTTGTTCCTTGGTCAGTGATTATATTATTTTAACTCTCAGCGTTTTGGGACTTTACCCATTAATGGCAGGCGTATGGCGTCGCAGTACCTTGTTCTGTTCGGAACAGTCAAATATGTGACACATTTGCACTAACACACGCTTCCAATACCCACGAAGAAGAAAAGATGCAGATGTACACGTAAGGGAATTATACAAGATGTTGCAAAATTCTTTTCTCTAGAAAGCCGTTGTCTCCGCCGATCTCTTGTTAACCTTGAATGTTGTTTCTTGCACAAATTGTATTCGCGATGGACAGCAGTGACAGGTAGGTTGTCTGACAGTTGATACTTCAGTCACTGATACGCTGCAGGTGCTGTGAATGTGTGAGTGGTTACAAAACTTTCAGTAGCCAGTAGATGTTTCATGGTCGTTTAGGCCTTGTTACGGAGTTTTGTAGTGATTACGAAGATATTTTTCATTGCTACCTAATACGCATATCAATATTTCGCTGCACAGTTTTGACACTTATATGTTATCATTTGTAACTGAATTTTTTGTAAAATTATACTGAACTTTTTTTTTTTTTTTTAGATTTCATTACCCAAAGTACCACGTTTTTCGTCGCGAAAATAAGCAAAAATTAAGAAAATTATTTTTTTGCTGGCGAAGGGTACATTATTTTTAAAAACGCGTCCACGGTATTGTGCATCGTGTGATTGCACATTGACTCAATTTTTTTCAAAACTTTTGGTTAAAAATTATTACAGTTATTGGCACCAGTCTGAAAAAAACTCAGGAACAAGCCCTTAATCTAAGGTGCGTTCATCAGCGATGCCTGACAACAATCCACTGGTCGCCACTGCTGTTGGTTCTGCCGATACATCTGGCTTGTCGAAGCCGTAAAAGTACATCTCAATGAGAGCAGACCCCGATGGAACCCAATCAGGCGACCGGGTTAAATCACGTCTGTCCAGTGCTACCACAAACGACCAAAGCCCCACGCCAGTGTTGCCAAGTCCCTCAGGACCCGCTCGTAACCCCCCTTCCCCCTCGGCACATGAATTAACCCGTTTCCCACGCTGTTCCCAGCCCAACCCCTCGTTGTGTGACCACACTGACACCAATAATGTCGGTCGTCCCGCGAGGAGGGCAGATGCGTTCACGCCAGCACTAGTTACCAGTAACAGTTGTCACTTCCCTCCTCCCCCCCCCCCTTACATTCCCACAACCACGCGTTGCCACGTGTAGAGAGATGAAATCCTGGAGCACAGCACAATAACGACACTTCGCTGCACTATGTACTGTGCGTGGTTCAATTAACACTTTAATACGAACATTTCTCATGTAGTCTGATTTAGTGAGATGAAATAGAAATACTTTCTTTGTAAGAAGTAGGAGGTTTAGTGTGTATATTAATATGTTAATATTTAGAAGTCACTAACAGGTTTTTTTTATTATATATCCACCTTTATCCTATTGCAACAAAGATTTTCTTAAAAATGAGTTTTGTGTACGTAAACAGGTATAAATTGCCACCGTGATTCATGCTTCACATTACAAAACTATTTGAATACGTTGTTTGCACATATCGTTGCTTTTAAATATATTATTTGAATTAATGTTTGCTTACATGAGCTTGGAAAAATTTGCGCATCCATAAATGCAGCGTTACGTAAACTTTATATAAATAGAGTTTATGCCAATGACATCATAATTAATAAAAATAAAAAAGCCAAAATATTCAGAAGAAAAAAATGTAAGTTCTTGAGAAATTTTACTCTCAGAAACAGAATAATGACCGGTGGAGTCAAACTTCTCAGTAATCCTCCTAGAACTATACCTGCAGAACAGAGTGGTTGTAGGACTGCAGAAATTGTGGATTTTTAAGTTTTAAAATTTTCGAACACTGTGTATTTCCGGATGTTTTTGAAGAGAAATCAACGATTTTCTTAATTACCAGCTATTTTAATTTCTTTAATACACTTTCAGAAATTTTTATTACTGCAACTTCTTCCATAGTAAAACTCTTGCAGAATTATTTTACGTGTTGTCGCAAACGCTACGAAAATAGCAATAGCCAGTTTAGATAATGAACCAGTTTACTTGCTGTGACACCTCAGATGGCAACACATTTATAATAAAGCCCTTGGGTTACAAATGTTATATTATTTTTGAAATATTATAATAAATGACTTGCTGAACTATTGATGCAGTTGGATTACTCTGTGCTTATGAGACATTATCATCTTTTAATCTAGTTTTTGGTACCGGACCTTAATTTTATTTCATTGTAATACCTAACTGGAACGGATAATTTTGTATGGTGTGCGTAATGCCGCAAGCAGTGGTCGCGCAAGTTGGCGGCGCTGGCCCACGCAGAGAGACTAAGACCAGCAGGATTTGCTTTTGAACCATCTGTATTGACATACGTGCGTACTTGAATGAGTTAGCCCGCGGAGGTCAAGCGGTCTTTGGCGGATTCATACAGTCTGATGGCAATCGCGTGACTGATCATCAGGGATGCTACAGGTCTGGAAAACACGTAAAAACCTGGAAATTATGGGGATTTCAGAGTATTCAGGATAAATCTGGTAAAAATCAGGAAATTTGCTTCACGACTTTATTTATGTTCTATTTATGTTCAATAGTTGATAATATTAAATGGTGAAACTCTAATACCTACGTATCTGGAAATTTAAACATGAAACACAAAGTGTAATGGGTTACAGTATTTCGTATGCGAAGGTAAGTGTTGGGATGTGACAGTGGTCAGTTTACATACAGCAGATTAGAAATTACTATACTAACCAAGCTATTTACCACTAAATCTGAAAAAAATTAAACCAACAAATCTCAGAAACTATATGAAAGAAATTCACACTCCTTTGAACTAATCCTTTGAAAATTACATAATTTTGAGAGAGAGAGAGAGAGAGAGAGTAAGAGAGAGAGAGAGATTGAGAATCGTCTAATTTTCCAGTGCCACAGTGATTTAAAGATAACGCCGTAAAAAGAGAGTAAATATACTATTACAAATATCAGGTAATTTTACATATTTGTACATGCAATTATGGAATACAATGACATGTTCTGGCTAGTCCAAAATTTGTACAGATCTTAGAGCAAATAAACACATATATGTAGGTAAATTTACTAGTAAGTTGATGTAAAAATACACTTTTAAATTTTAGTGTAGAAAAAAATTTACATATTGTAATATTACATGAAATTTTGTGTAATAAAACCGCACTGTCATTGTATAAATACACTGATTTAATTGTAAAAATACTCGTTTCACAGTGCAGTTTAGGAAAGACAAAAACTTACAAATATACTCTAGCAATTTGTGTAGATAAACTGTCATATCAAGTAAAAGATTTTAGCGTGTTTTTAGCAGAAATATATATATATATATATATATATATATATATATATATATATATATATATTACAATTTTACCATCTCTGACGTACCTGATCACATATTTATAAATTTTTTTTTACATATACCCAAACTTATATTTTATTACGATGCTGTTTTCGCGTAGATTTACAGTTAAAATATGAAAAGCCTGTCTGTGAACTCCAGGCTTATATATTTAAGTTTTATACTATGTTCATCTCAAAAATATTTTAGCTGAACGATGTCTTACTCTTTACATGTCAAATTATTTTTTTTTTAGCATAAACTTACTTGAAACCTAAATTTTCAATACGGCAGTTGACTTGGTATAGTAAGCTTGATCGTCACCCAATTTCTAGGTCGTACTATATATAATTGTACGATTCAGCAAAAATACGCGTAGTAAGAAAGAGGAATAGGTTTTCCCTTGTGAATTGGTGAACATTGTGCTAAAATAATACCACGATGTGTCAATAACAAGTAATTAAGTGTGTCATTTAGTCTGAATTGATTTGGTCCCAAGTAACCAACTACAGTGGTCTCGTGGTTACGATCGTTGGCTGCTGACTCAAAGATCATGAGTTTGAATCCTCGCACAGTCATGCAATTTTATAGGTAGAAATAACTGTAACTAATGCTACTTTGTAGTACAAATCACTTCATAAAATAAATAATATTATGTATAACTCAGATTACGGTTCCAGAAGTAACAGAAAATTTTGCACTATCTTTTGTCACAGTCACAAAATTAAAATACTGTATTTAAAAAAAAATTCTTTTGAAGTACTGGTTATTTAACACAACATTGTGTAAAAATATACGTACCATGGCATTGTTATTATACATGCATTTTGTTGCATTTTACCGTTACATACGGTTAAAAATACCCGAACATAAACTGTGTAAAACTACCCGAACATTGTGTGGTGATAGTGTTGCCACGTACATTCGTATAAAATTTCACAAAAAATGTTTACGACACGTGGGTGACTTTGGGACTTCAAAAAATATTTTCCGCAAATATGGTACCCTGGAAAAATAAATGTACCTGCAATAAATTCCGGAAAATAAATATACGTATAGCATTTAATTAACATTTACTTGCAGTTGAAAAAGATGGAAAATAAAAATAATATAAAAATTTCCAAAAACACCCAACGTGTCCAAATTGACCACGCTTAAGGTGATGATTATTGTTCTTCTGTAAGGACGTAGCACTACATTGGAGTACGTTCACAATATTTAACTAGATATAAGTTTTATTTTAAACCATAAATTTGACTGACTTTGCATTAAACATACGCAGCACCTAAAACCTTGGTGCCACCAGACCTATCAAATTTTACAGAAGTTATGTAACATAGACATCAACAGTCCTGGCGTACCACAAGTCTCATTAGCCTGTCATAATTTCACGAATTACTAATAATTATCTCGCACAGATATAATAGCATTAAAACCTAGCAAAAAGTTATTTTTTCCCGCAATAAATTACCCTCTGTAACAATGCGGCCATAAAATCATGTCGTAGATTTATGGACATCCTGTGTAGTGTATGTCTGGCAACGCTGTCCTTCCCAAAATCACTCCTACCGGGCCCATTTACGGCTGTACACGACACCGGCAACACGGCTACAAGCTGTTGCCGTTTAATTAAACGTTTTTGAAACGAAATCCTCGGAACATATATTCACGCCTTTAACTGCCAGTGTTGGCTACTGTAGTCGGATTCGGTTACATGCAGCTTCATATTAGGTCGTGTAGCTTGTTCCAGAATGCGTGTAACCGAACAACAAACCATAGCCGAATAGAGATACGGAACATTTTCTATTCTTTCTGCACAATAAAAAAAATTGATCAACACACAATGGTTTTCCCTGCACATTTACAAATTCTTTTAAAAAATGCAATGATTTCCTTTGTAAAATTATTCGTTTATAAAGTCGCAAAAGTAAATTTTGTAAACACTTCACTTGAAAACCTGGTATACACCGACATACTCTGCGCTGTAAAATTTATTGTTGTAAAAGTGACTGGATTTATTTGCTTGGACATACTTCATTGCGTAATAAGTAACTGTCAAAAGAAAACCAAAAATAAGACAAGATAACATCAATAAGCAGAGTATGCTTCAGTCATCAGGATACATACACAACATGAAATTCCAAAACTGGAATCGGATCAGATAAAACAAGGAACGAACAGAAAATATACGAAATAACAAAAATCTAAAAAAAGAAACTTAAGTGGACAATGCGACACAACGATGTGACGAAACAAAACCTCGTTGTGTCGTTTGCTGTACTCCTGTTAGTGTCTGATATCTACTGTGTTTTTGTTTTGTCACATCGTTGTGTCGCATTGCCAAACTTAGGTTTATTTTTTAGATTTTTGTTATTTCGTTTATTTTCTGTTCATTCCTTGTTTTATCTGACCCGATTCCAGTTTTGGAATTTCATGTTGTGTATGTATCCTGATGACTAAAGCATACTCTGCTTATTTATGTTTTCTTGCCTTATTTTGTATTTTCGTTTGACACTAATTTATTTCGCAACGGAGTATGTCCAAGCAAATAAATCCTGTCACACACTCCCATTGAACAGTTCTTTAAAAATATGTTATAGATTTAACAAGACATTTCATTGTTGTTTGACGAACATATGTAAAGGTACAAAAATATTTTCTGTACAACTACTTTTTTTATAGCTGCAAGGATTTTCACTGAAAACAAAAATCTTAGGAAATTTTGGTGTCTACTAAAAACTTAATATACCCCGGAAATTGCATACATATACGGAAATCTGAAAATCAATTTTCTGGAATGAAATAAATTCTTATATTAATTGCATACACCAAAACTAAAAAAAAAAAGTCGTTTAACTGAACTTTACATCGTATGTATATAAATAAAAAAAGAAGCAAACATCATGAAAGTCAATGTAGTCTACGGATAAGATACTTGAATTCTTTGCGCGGGGAGGGGGTGGGTACAAAACTGAGTGCCTCTACTATTTTAGCATACTTATCGAATGAAAAAGTAGGTTTATGAGATCACCTTCCTGTCTCTGTGTGTGTGTGTCCGCGTATGATTTGTGTGTGCGTGTCCCTAAAATCCTTTTGAACCAGTCCACCAAATTTAATCAAACTTTGTACACATATAGTACTTAGTAACCTGAGTTGATTTTTAACCATTTGTTTTACACTCGGTTTATATTTTCAAAATTGGCTGTCTTTTAAACATTTTTCGATCGAGCTATATATCTGAAGAACCGTACTTAAAAATGTCATCAAATTTGGTACACATATAACTTACTACCTAGAAAGCTAACTTGACTTTTGTGCATTTCGCTCATATTGTTCTATATTTTCAAAACAGCGGCCATGTTTATTTTTAGCACAGTGTGACAAACCTTAGAATATAGAATTTCACCAAAATCTGTACACATATACTACACACAAAGTTGGCCTGACTTTTGTGTATTTTATTTATTCTGTGTTCATATTTAAAAATGGCGGGAATTTTCGTATTTTTAGTAATGGCTAACATAACTTAAGAAATATTTTTCAGAGTTTCATTAAACTTGCTACACAAATACTACATAATATGCTGACTTTACTTTGCGTACTTCGTTCCTCCTGTGTTCATATTTAAAAATGGCGGCCGTTTGTATATTTTCAGCATATTACTACACATCTTAGGAAATATTTTTCATAATTTCATCAAACTTGGTACACATATATACTGCATACAAAGCTAACATTACTTTTGTGTATTTCGTTCAATTTGTGTACATATTGTCTAAATTACTGCCATTTTAATGTGTAGCACATATTTACATATCTTAAGAAAACATTTTTTAGAATTTCATCAAACTTGGTACACATATAGGCTACTACATACAAAACTGACTTGACTTTCGTGTATTTCGCGCATTCAGTGTCCATATTTTCAAAACACCGGCAATTTTTAATATTTTAGCATAGTGCGTTACATTTCAAGAAGTATTATTCTGAATTTCATCGGATTTAGCACACATATAAAATTAGTAAGCTGACTTGACATTTGTATATTTAATTTATCCTGTGTTAATTTTTAAAAAATGCAGTTTTTTTTTACATAACTGAGAAAATTTTCTCTAATTTATCATTAACTTGGCTTACACATACAGCTTGAAATTTTCACGTGCTTTTTGATTGCTTTTTAGTTCACTTTATATTAATGTTTTCAAAACGGTGGTATTTTTTTATATTTAAAATAATTAGACTTATGTAAGGAAATATTACTGTTTTTTAAATTTTATTTAACTTAGTACACATTTCGTAGCATACTAGCTATACTTCTGTGTGTTTCGCTAATCAAATATTTTCCGATGTTAATTAATCTTGGAACGCATATTCTACATAGTTATTTGGCACGATATTTGTGTGTTTTGTTCGTCCTTTAGTAATATTTTGAATTCAGCGGCCATTTTTGTCTTTATGATACAAAGTTATCTCAGAAAATTTGCTCCCCAATTTTATCAAACTGTGTAATCATATATCACTTAATAATCTGACTAATCTTTAATATATTTCGTTTGTCTAATGCCAAGACAATATTATTTTTTATTCCTAGATGTACGGAAACGGTTTTAACTATGAGGGTTAATATACACCCTTTTTGAGAAAGTAGGCTTTTCAGTTATGCCAGTGACTTCGGGTTTTTTATTTTCTAAATAATATCATGTAAAATTATCTTATTAAAAACAATTTAATAAAAATATTTAGTATCAATGTTAAAGTAAAACGGGTATCTAACATATAATTTGTTCCTTATTGCATGTACAATCAAAAGTACATACCGTGTAATTTTACAATCATATACTTGGCATATTTTGCAAAGACAGCCATTGAATTTTTACAGGTAATTACTTAGGCAAGTAGATTTCCAAGGATTTTCCTTTCATTCTGCAAGAGAAATTCTGAGGAGAAATTTCAAAGTACATTCTTCGTTAAACGTCAAAGCTGTGTAATTATTAGTACTATAGAGTTATCGAGTGTAAATACGGGACCGGCATAGTTCAACGGGTTTTCTGTGACTTAGAAACAAAACTATAATTTATTTAATTGCGTCGAAGTTTATTCAGACATTCCCTGCAAATATATAAGTTAATATCAAGCTTGCAAACAAACAATGGCCCAACTTTCGAAAAAGCAAAATAAATTATTCATAGCCATGCATTAAATCGGTTTAAATCTTCGTCTATATCAATTCTTGACATGTTGAACATGGAACCATAAACGCACCAGTTAGCTAATAGCGCAAATAAATAACTATACTATTCATATAAAACAATTGATTTGTTGTAGTAATACAATTATTTATTTTAATATTAATTGTATATAAGTATAAAATAAAGATTAAAATGTCAAGTATTTAAAGATAAATTACTGAAACCTGAAAATTAAAATACTATATTATCATAGTAGTAGCAGACGTTGCATGAATATCATAGCTGATATTAATTCTCTCCTCCATATCAAGAAACCACGTGTATTTTATCAACCTTGAGGTACGTGACAACCATGTTAACATAATTCAGACAGCTCTGCAGACGTACTGCCCGAAATAGATCATAGTGGAGACAAATCCCCGTCAAAATGATGCGAATGTTGGGGTAAAAGACAAGCAGTTAAGCATATATAGAACGAGTGCCCCAATAAAGCTTGTGTAGAAACATTCACTCACTTCCTTCATGTAACGAATGATAGCAAGAGTATGTGCACAAGATTTAGATGCGAAGGTTTGAATTTCTTTTATGAATGTATGTCATGTGATATGACATGTACGCCGTATGATAGGGGCCTTGGTTGGCGAGAGCACTCGCCTCTCATCAAGGCGATCCGGGTTCGATTCCTGGCGGTGTTGGTCCCCGAATTTTCACATGTGCCGGACGATGACGCTGGTTGGAGGGTCTTCTCGGGGATATCCCGTTATCCCAACCCCTTCATTCCGGTGCTGCTGCATACTCACAGTCTGTCACCCCTCACCAGACTCAGATGTTGACTGCTGACCAACATTTCTTCAGTCAATCACACTGTACGATAAATAAAATACATTTACGAGAGAGGGATCAGGGTATCACATCACGCGATCAGACGTCTGGTTGGGAGCATGTAGCGTTCTTCGATCCCTGAAGAAAGACATGGAAGAAGCCCTACAAAGTAGACAAGGCAGAAGGCGAAGAGTAGCGAAAACGAGAGTACCCCGAGAAAACTCACCGACTATCAGGAACGTCCTCCACGATTCACACATGTGAAAAATGCAAGGTTGACTCCGCCGGGAATATAACCTGGATTGTCCTTGGTGGGAGACGAGTGCGGTAGTCACTGCCCCTTTGAGCGCGGTCACATTTGTACATTGTTATTAACACTTTCACTGACTGTATTTTGTTTCTTGAACAATTCTCCATTGCGATATTGATCACTGTAAAATAACTAAAGTTAATGGAAAAACAAAAACAAGCAGCGTATGCTTTAGTCAACAGGATATATGCACAACACAAACTTCAGTAAATGGAATCGGCTCAAATAAAACAAGGAACAAGTAAATAAGAAAGTTAAAATAAAAAATCAAAAGAAAATCCTATGACACCACCCATGTTTGAGGTCTGCTTCGGTGGTGTCTTGGGTTTTTAATTGGATTTTTATTTTGTAATATACTTGTTTTTGTTTTTATTAGACCCGAGTCCATTAAGTTTGTGTTCTGTATATATCCTGTTGATTAAAACATACACTTCTTGTTTATGATTTTCCATTACCTTTAGTTTATTTTGACAGTCATCATTATGACAATGGAGTATGTTCAATAAACTAAATACGGTTATGCACTCCCACTGCACAGTTCCTTCAGATCATCACTTACACTTCTAATCTTGTAGCAACAAGTGGCAGGAAGATAGGAATTGGCCGAAAGGAAAAATTACTGGGATTAAAAAGTGTTCTCCACAACGTTTAGAGCTTAAACCAGACACATGTCTAAGGGGGGAGGGACGGTAGCAAAAAGCATTGGTCTCGGGTCTCACCTTCTTGGGGCTCACTATACATAATCGATTTGTAATTAAAACGATTGGGCTTTCTATAAAACGTACACTCAAACAGTGATTGTTGCTGTGAAATACACTTTTTATTTGTCAACTGAATGTGAAAACGTCACTAATGTTCAGGATTGCCAAGGTTAGAGTTATAACAATGCAGCCAACATGTCAGTGCATCTAATAGTGGGAGGAAGTCTCAGATATATGCTGCCCCGGGTCTCACATTCTCGTAAAGTGGCCTTGGCTTAAGAGTGTTCAAGTGGGGATAGATCATAATGTAATGTTTGCATAAAATAGGGACAGTTTTCGAGGTATTACTTAAGAGTACATTTTCCTCTTATGAAAAAAAGTTAACTCAATCAGTTTTCTCATAATGACATTTCAAAGTCACAATTTACATACTTTTACTTCATACACAACTTGGAACCATTATGAAATGGAAAAAAATCACATTGAAACTACATATCACGTTCAACATCTTGAAGGATATAAAACCCGTTATAAAATATTTTTGGTATTTACAAAAAATGGCTAAAGGAACAAAACATTTTAAGTTTTATTTAAATACAAAATTTTTATGCAATGGGTTTTTACATACTTCAAGCAGTGCCTCAGAATACGGAGTTATAATGTGGATTATTTCATTTCATAATGTTTATTGGTTTTCTAGTTTTGTATAAATATGCAAATTTTAATTTTGAAATGCCGTTATGAGAAAACCGAATACGCTACTTTTTTGTAAGAGTAACATGTACTTCCTAGCAACGTCTAAAAAACGAACACTATTTCATATAAATATAAAATTTTAATTTTTCCTTACTTGACCTTTCTTCAACATAATTTTCTACGTATACGGAGAGAAAAATGTGAGTTCAGTGACCGGCATTCTAGAATACTGCCCCAGTCTCACTGAAGTACTGTCCAGTCGTTCATTGTCTGATGATCTAGTGAGTAGCCACTAATGTACAAATAGTCGGAGCTTCACAGAAGAGTGGATTATAACATGCAGACCATTAAGGACTTGTTCCATACTTTTATTTTTTTCAGATTGGTACCAATAACTCAAATATTTTTTTAACCAAAAGTTTTGGAAAAATTTTGAGACAGTGTACAGTCACACGATGCGCAATACTGTGGATGCGTTTTTAAAAATATGTACCATTCGTCAGCAAAAAAAAAAAAAAAAAAAAAACCTTCATTTTGTCTAACTTTCGCGACAAAAAGTGTGGTACATTGGATGATGAAATCTAAGAAATCGTTCACTACATTGCTACGAAAAATTCAGCCACAAATTATGACATATAACTGTCAAAACTGTTGAGCAAAATTTTAATGTGAGTGTTAGGTAGCAATAAAAAAATATGTTCGAAATCACTGCAAAACTAAGGAACCAGTCCTTAAACTCATGGAATATTCCATTCCTTGCACATAAACTAATATTCTGCATCTTACCTCTTTCTTGACGCTTGTTGAAGACTGCTCAATTGCTCTCACTTACATTACCTGTTTGACGTTTATAACAAATCAGTACTTGGCGAAACTTTGGCATTACTCTGAGAATCAGCTGTTTACATATGCGCCACGCAGGTAAACTAATAAGATCACTGATACGTTTCTTACGTGATAAACTCGACTCTGAAGAATGAAAAACGTGTTCACCTGCATTTATGCTTCGTGACCTGTGATAAGCTGTTATAAAGAGCCCTTTACAGCTGGCGAATGAACATTGTTGCAGAGAAGAGAAATTTTTTTAACAAACGCCATTCAAGTGTGTTCGATATCTATATCTACAAAAAATTATAAATTACATTTAAAACTATGCTTTTATATTTTTTGTTTTCTGGATATCTTCGGCTCAGACACACGGTTTCAGGACTCCTCAAAATGGCTAAAGGCATTTTTTAAAATTACGTTCTGTCTAGAAATAAAATAACAAGGTTACCGCTTGAGGTTCCATAGGAAAATGCCAGCGACCAACATACTGCACGCTGTTTGCACTCCCCGCACATAAAGGCGACACGGTCGTTGACGCACAAGCAAGTCCAGCCCTTATCGCCTGCCTGTTTCCGTAACTCAAAAGTGACATTAGCGCCTTTTTTATAAGTTACCACCTCAACTCGGATGCAAAAAAAAAAATAATTTTATATCCAATGAATGAATTTATTTTAAATTTGCATTAAAGTAGTGCCACAGCCGTCTGTAGTACAAGGCCACGGCCTTAGATTCGGCAACACTGGCAGCAAGGGCAGTTTTAACACTTCTTTTGTTTCGCCAACGGCAGTGGCTTCCCCTGATTCGTCGGTATGTAGTGCAGAATAACGAATCAGGTACACCTATTGCCTTTGGACATCTAGAATAAGCGTTACGATTACCCTTTTTTGCAGGGTTGCCAGATGTAAGGGCGAGGCCTTCTACTAAAGGTGGCTATAGTAGTGCTCACTATATTCTGGTAACGCTCTCTGATAGTTGAGGGTCCCTGGACGATACAACTTACTGTTTTTCTATAGGTTCATGGATACTGAATACAATTTTTTTTGTTAGAAAGATTGGTAACATATTTACTTTTCTTATTTTTTTACCTCTTGCCTAGTTCCGAACATTGCTATACCAACAGAAAATACACAATCACAGAATACTTTGGAATGCAGAAGTAAAACAGCCGATAAGACGGAAAACAGTCATACACACCAGCAAAATAGGTCCACTGGATAGCAACATGACGGAAACGCTTACCGCCAATCAGAGTAGGGCGCCAGCCAAGCCAATAGTAAACCTGTCCTAACATGTGGGGGTCAAACAGACATGGGATTTGTATCAACAGCCTCGGGTAAACAATATGCGGTCAAGTTTGCTCACATCGAACTAGCCGCCACATCATTTCACGTTGTACGTATCACATGTTAGTCTGTGCCAACTTGGTATTTTTTAACTAGATATTAGTTTTAATTGAAGTTTATTTGGTGAACTATAGCTCACTGTTAAATTGCCGATGAAAAATGAATGTGCAGACAGGATTTTACATATGAATATATATTATATATTACATCTTATATATTTATATATACATACAACGTGTTCCTAAAGGTTACCGAGGAACTTAAACCACGGATCGGGGACACCACGCCAAGTCAGGAAAAGATAGGAACCTTGGGTCTCCGAAGCACCGTTTCCAAACTACGGCCAAAATACTGCAGCCTATAAGAAGTGAGCGCGCGAACTCTGAATCGTGCCGCTGGAAGCGTAGTTGCCAGATAGTCGATATCTACTGTGGTCACAGCTGGTTGGTTAGGCAAAGGCGAACCAAGTGGGAAGCGTCCCCTAGTGACACTGCAGACAGCTTTTAAAGCTTCCCGCTTGATTTGCCTTTGCCTTAACTTACCAGCTATGACCTCAGTAGATATCGAGGATCTGGCAACAACGCTTCCCGCGGCACGATTCAGAGTTCGCGCGCTCACACTTTTTTGGCTGCAGTATTTTGGCCGTAGTTTAGAAACGGTGCTTCGGAGACCCAAGATTCCTATATTTTCCTGACTTGGCGTGGTGCCCCGACCCGTGGTTTCAGTTTGTCGATATATTTATAAGTACATGTCTGTGATACTAGTGACGATTTGTCATTTCGTTTTTCTGAACTTATAGCTGTCCCGGCATGTAACGTTGCTATGCCCATTGTATTTTGTGGGTACCCTACTCTTCCCTTTGTTACCCCGTTTTGCCCCGGGCCCCCAAAAATAAGGATTTTTTACAGGAACCTTCGCGGGTTTACGTACAACCACTCCCCAAAGTTTTTTTTTATTTTTTTTTCGGGTGTCTCGTTTGGCCGCTGTTCCCTGTTATGGCCACCCTCAAAATTTACTTTTTTAACGGCAGAAAACTTTGCTGACGCTCGTACGAGGCCCCAGAGTTTCATTGTAATAGGATGAATGGTCTAGGAACGCACAATGAACGAACAAACACACACACACATATATATGTGTGTGTGTATGTGTGATTAGAGGACGAATGGTTGAAATTCAACAAAAATTTTAATTAAATATAGTGCTTACTTACCATTAGTAATAACGCGTAGAATTGTTTAACTTGGTTTTTGTATATTTTGATAAAGTTTCTTCTAGTTGAAAAATTTTTATGCAGTTGGTCACGGTAGATGGGCTCGCACGGTGGCAGTTAGGCGCGTTAACAGTCACGGACGAGCGCAGGACCAGCCACGCGTTACAGCTGCCATTCTCATTAAGCAGAATACGTGGTAGCAGGATTGCAGGGCCGCCACAAAGGATCTGGACTAGCTGGGCGCGGGAATTACTCATGAAAGTTTCAGCAGCACCAGACGATATCCTGCGAGTCTGAATGATGCGCGTGAAGTAACACACACGCTCTTATCCCTTGCCGGCACAGGTACATTTATATTAGGTTTTTTTTATAGTTCCCTGGTGTCCTAGTAAAGTTGCTTATGTCAATGTTCGGATGCAAATCAAGTTCCGATGTCATTCAGACATAATTAAATTGTTTTATTAATTTGAAAGTGTCAAGAGGGCCGTAACAAAGACGATAAATTTATACAAGAATGACACTTATGGTAGAAACCTCCATTGTGGTTGAAACGAGTAATTTGCCATCTAGTGGGTGGGGTCAGAATTATTCCAAGAAAACCATTCGTTACCAGCATAACTAACATAACTAGTTACCATATTTTCTCCAGTGCGGATGCAACAAGCTAACACAACAATTGAAAGAAAACCAAGTAGATCTGGAAATACATTACATTATTATTTTTTCACGTCATGCTATATTTTAGAATTGTAGAGAAAAATAAAGTGAACGAAATAAATTAAAATATTATAGGCCGGCAACATATTAAATGGGGTTAAAATAAGTCGTTTTCCCAATATATATTTAATATGTTTATTTCTCACAGCGTGCTTACTTAAAAAATGTAGGGCCTTTATTATAAATAGAACTAAAATTAAAGTTTGGATGCTTAACAGTCTTAAATATACAATTTGGGTAAAGTAAGTATAACAATAACCGAAATATGACGTAAGATTAATCCATTTATGTACTTCCGTCCTTCCAAATGTTTAACCGACAACAATGTTCTCTACTTAAATCAAAGCTTTACTAACAAAATATAAATATTACAAAAATGGCTGCATTCGGTTGAGCAGTGCCTGAATTGTGAGACAAAATATTCACTCGTTTATGCCGTACCTCTTCCAAAATGACACATCTCCAAGAAAGAACCTTGTGCATATCGAAGCTAAAACAACAAAATTTTGAAACATAATATTTGGTAACATTTCGTACTACATTTCTTGAAGAATACATATATATGATATTCACTTATTCGTATAGTAATTTTTTCAGCATTGAACATTACATTTACTCATTAATTTTCTGCTTTATTGATGAAGTATCAAAAATTAAAATTTCGTTTAAATCGGTTAAATTATTAGAAAAATATGACATTGCGTCCAAAAATTGAAATGGCCATGATTTTGAAAATAAGCTTTACACACTAATCGTAATATGTACATAACATAAATTAACTAAGTACTGAAAGTGAAGTAGTGTGTTTGGTTAAAGTCTGTCCACGAGTACAATTGTTTTATGAAACGAGAAACACGCCAGACAAATACACAAACACGCGCTGACGAGTTAGTAATTCAAGATCCTATTTTCTTTGAAGAGAAGTCTGAAACTCCAGTGGGACCAATATAATATGTATAAAGGATATCCTTAGTATCAAACGAAGAACTGTTTTAACTATTCAAACTGTAGCATCACCAGCTACGCACAAAGGAAAAACATTTAGGGTTCTACAATTTGTTAATATTTTATAGTTTATTTTACTACTTAAAAGGTGTGATGAATGATTATAGAATAGATCAAGACTCTCAATGAGCCTTAGCACCACAAATGAAGAAGCTTAAGGATGTATACAAATAAGTCTTTCCATACAAATTTCAACTGGTATCTACACACAACTAAGCGAAAATGAAAGGAAATTAAAAATAATCATTTTAATGTTACTTTATTATTTTTTTACAGTTTTGTAACATGAATACAGTAAAAAGTTGATGCTTCGTCCTACTCAAAATATTAGTTTTTGTTGACTTCAGGAGAAAAAATAGAAAAATATAGCCGAGTATTCATAAATATGCCTTTCAACCACCCAACAAATGTTTGAAACTCACTTCACGAAACAACATAAATACTAAATTTTCATTTGAGTGGGACACAGTTGTACTCCTCCCAACGGCTTATGTTTATGTAGTTTATGTTACTTAAAACATTATCAAAACTCTAATTACAAAAATATAATTTTCTTGAAGTTGTTGTCATTCGAAATTGTACCCGTTGTTTTTGCACGAAAGTAACGTGAAGAAGTAAATAAATAATAAAATAAACAATTTAGTTTTTCGGTTATTTTTCCACTCTACGCGGGAGTTTGAATGGCATCTTATTACTCGCTATTGTTGATATCCTTCCTATTATTGAACGTCATGGCGAATGATTCTGCACAAAATTGAGTGCTAAATGCGTGAAGAAAAAGTGCAGGTTTTCAAAGCCAATACGGACAAAAAAAATAGCTTTTACTAATGTTCTGAGCGATATGTACTCCTAAGTGACGTATTTCATGTGAGACATTCTCTGACGGTGAAATTGAGTGTATTTTATCTCAAGAGGTAACGCTAAGATAATACGAAATTCTGAAAAAAAAAAAAAAAAAAAATCTCTAAAGTTGAGATTAATTAAAATTTATGATTTTTATTTTTACATTTTCTGCTAAAAATCTGGAAATTTTAACTGAGTCTATGGAGTTTTATTTTCGTAATTTTAGTCTTCATATTACATTCCTATCTTGGATCTGAGTGTTTATACTACACATTGACTTTGTACATTTATATGTCAAACCAAATCATTTATAAACTCGAAATTCTGTTCGCTACATTATTTTATAGCTTTTATAAGCTACAACATTGTTTCTTAGCACCTTTTGTCAGGAATTTCAACTACACATAACCATGTGCACTACTTTATTTCAAGTAAACTGAGCTTTTAATTTACTTTATATATCGCTAGTACATGAATTTCTAAGCTGTGACCTTTCCTTTACACATATACTCTATTGCAGGAGAGCATTTGAGCCAGTTACGTCGCTGAATCTGAACGCATAAAAATTCACTAAAAATGCGTTTCATAAAGTACGGCTATGGACAAGGAATCTTCGCAGGTTTTCTTATCTGTAAGCTAAATTCCACAGCCTTTTGTACATTCGAGCATCAGTTGTCTATACAATGGTCCCTGAACAGTTTTTGGATATCCCCAACAAGGAAGAATGGAATCCGCGCCTAGTTTTGTTACAGGGTTGTCATGACTCCGTGTTATTTATGGTAGTAATTCCTCAACTGTGTTCCAACTTAAAACATGTAATGAAATATTCGCGAATATGAAGTTGACCTGTGCGTGAAATTTATAATCATAGTTCCAAATCCTTAAACATGGCATTATTGAGAGCGCGGAGTATTCATTAACCCCGAAAAACATTAATTATAAATATACATATTTTAAAGTTAAATTAAAAAAAATCGAACTGAGCAGTCCCACATAAAAGGTGAAAAAAAAAATAATGAAAAGGCAGTTTGAAAGAGTAACGCAGTCATCTATCATAATTTCTTTAGCCATAGTAAGATGTGCGAAACCGTATCCAAACTATTGCTGTTTACAATTAACATGTTACCCTCCCAAAATATTTTCTCGTGGATTTGCTAAAGACGTTTACCTAGGATTTTACAAGTCGACTACGAAAAACTTGCGTTTTTTTATTTTTGTGATAGAAGATATTTTTATACCAGTTTCAGAGAAATGTTTATCTGAGAGACTAGACGTAGTAACATTAAATTTTGAAACATATTCGGTGATGCACGGTAATTTTTCTGAGGATATTATTTTTGTAAAAAAAACATGTATTTGGTATTGAGAAAAGGAGAACATTGCTATAGGAAATAAAAAATTTATGAAACAATTTTTAGATAATATTTCGAGCACCGTAAACGGAGGGTAACTTTGAGACACTTTTATACTATTTTTGTTTACAAGGTTTGTCAACAGTTAGTAAATATTTATGAAATTCCATCTGAATATTTATTATTTGCAAATTATAACAAGTAAATTGCTTTATTTAGGACCGACTATTAAGATAAAACTTTTTTATTATATGTCGTAAAGTCAAACCATGTGTATTTTTATTCAGAAAATATTTATGTGTTCATAATATTCAGGGTACTAACAACAGCTCTAAAATATCCTACAACAACGAGGGTCGCAACTTAATGGGAAAAAAAGTGTTTACTTAGGCATATACAACTTTTTTCAGAAACATATGATCAAATATTACCAGGGGGTTGCTGGCGTGAGAAGAAGGGGTGTGTAATATGGCACCTGAGATCCAGCACAAATATTAAGGACCGTAGAAACCCTCAAAGGTGAAGTTGTAGCAAAATATTTTTACGAGATTTTATGAAAAGTGTTTACATTTAAGTATAAACGTATGGCAATTCAAGTAAGTAAGTCAAAATATGTGATAACCTGTAATTATGTTGCGTCTTACACAAAAAATAATAGCCGCGTGAATACTGTATTTTCATACAACATAGTTACTGTGTCCAAGTAGTGATGCTAAATGCCATAGTGATTAACAGTGTACCGTAACTTGCCAACAATTAACTGTTGTTACACCTGTACGTTTTCGTGACTACGATGGCCTGGTAGATAGGCAACTCTTCTTGCACCAGGACGTAAACACCTGTAATTCTGTTACTCTCTCTTTTATGGGCGTATACAGGCCGGGATAGTTTTGATGGACCGTGGGCACTATGTCTCAAATCTCTTCTTTTCACGTCAAAAAATCCCTGTTACTGTTTGGTAACATGTTTCAGAAACACGTTATGTGTAGTTTGGACACTTACTGAGCCACGCCTAAGATAGTTCTATTTATGGCGGGAAAAGTTGAATGATTACTAGGTTTCATTGTAGAATCTACGAGTCCGATTTCCTTATTACGTTATTTGTGTTTTCACATTTAACTGGGCGAATCAGAATACCAGTACGCCGCTACTGATCGCTTGTTATTCGTCTGTAATAATTTGAACCTTGTCGTGTTAATCGTTGTTCAATCATTTAAGGCGTGCGCGACTTGCTATAGCGATTTCGAGAATATTTTGGAAATTAATATTTTCGCTAATTATAACTCACTTTAAGAGACTGTTCTAGTATTTAAGGCCCAATATATGCAACCCACAATAACACCATATAAATCAAGCCTAATCGTACTATCGCAACATCAATAAAATAATTGCGCATATCAAAATTGTATCAGTACTTTATTAAAAATGCAACCGTTCTTTTTCGAGCTGCGTTATGCAAAATCTAGTGTAAGGAACGGTAACATTATCAAGGTGATACAAAAAGAAAAGGTTTTTCAAAATTTGTAGCCAACCGTTCTTTAAATTGACATCAGCGAACACAGCGAAAAAATTAACGAGTATAGGGGGATTTACAACGATCCGTCGAGTCCGCCCGTCATCCGTCCGTCAGTTTTTTGGCCTGTACCGTCCGTCAGAAATGCTAGCGATTTACAAAAACCCGTCAACCGTCCGTCGTTAAACCTTTAATTTGCAATGCTACCAATGTACAAACAGAAAAATTCTGTGGAATATAAAAAAATCCCTTAAATATATATTATTTACTTTTACAGATTTTTTACTCTATCTATAGCTACTTATAATTGCAAACACTGTTCTTCGCCACAAAGAAATGTAACCAGTGTAAGTATTTACTAATTAAATTACTTACAGTGTAATGTGAGTAAGCATTATGTAAATAATAATTTCGGTTGGTGTTTTAATTTTTCCCGGATGCCAAAACTATCACTATCGTATTATAAAATATAATTTACAGCGCCATCTAATAAATATAAAAAAATTCACAGCCTTCTTATTAAAATCGATCGTCGCCATCTTTAGAAGGCTGTAATTTCACCCGTCCGTCCGTAAAAAGTTAAAGCTTGGCAAGCTTTCGACGGACGGACGGATAGAATAATTCCAGACACCTGATTGGCTAAAAGTCACGTGATCGACGGACGGATGACGGACGGACGGACGCGACGGATCATTGTAAATCCTGCTTAAGTATTTGATAAAACGTGAAGATAATGTTGATATGTTTAATACTCTTACTGCCATAGCGAAAGTAATATTAACCTTGATTTATATAGGGTTAATACGGGTTGCATACGTGCGCCTCACACTCTGTAACGGCCTCTTAATGTATCGTGTAAATCACTGTACTTGTTCTTGCAAGTGCTCTGGGGTAGACAGATACCTTAACAACAAAGTTTTCAGCCCTTGTGAGGGATGACATGATGGGAATATAGAGCAGAGACGGAATGATGGTGTGGGAGAAGCAGGAGATCCCTGAGAAAGCCCGCCAACCAACGGCATCGTCAGCCACGATTCCAGCTTGTGAAACTCACTTTGACTTCGCCGAGAACATAACCTGTATCGCATTTGTGGGAGGCAAGCGTCCTAGCCACTGATCTAACAAGCATTACTTTCAGTTATTTTCGACGTTGATTATGTAGCACCTTCTCTTACATAAAGGTACTACCTTATATAAACGCACATTTTGAAAAATGGCCTAGAAAATTGTATCCTTAATGCCATGCAATTACTTAAAATAAATA
This sequence comes from Medauroidea extradentata, assembly GCA_003012365.1. NCBI lineage: Eukaryota > Metazoa > Arthropoda > Insecta > Phasmatodea > Phasmatidae > Medauroidea > Medauroidea extradentata. Next base: position 101,202 of record PNEQ01027196.1, read on the forward strand.
GAATTGTTTTCGTTGTTTTATTTCAAATAATTGTGCAGTATTAAATGCAATATTTTATGCCATATTGTAATACTTCTTTCTCTGACAGGTTGAACTTTCCGTGTGGCATCACGCTCAAACTATTACAAGATTTACCGTTACAGAATAAGTGTCTGATTTAATACGTATTACTTATTAAACTATTAGGTAATTGTTTGACTCAAAGTTGAAGGTACTGCGCATATGGTTTATACGACACGTAATCCACTCCAGGATGTAGCGTTAGCCGCCTACCCAGTATTAGCCGCCTAAATAACACAGGATGAGAGTTGTGCCAGGTGGTTGAATAACCGAGACTAATTCTACACTTATATTGTAACGTGAGTGTTTAAGATAAATGTTTAATTTATTCTGCGTGTTTGATACTGTAAAGTATTAGCGGTTGATTGACTGTAAGGGAATAAACCCTTACAGAAAATTACCATTAATAACTGCTATTATTTCTTTGAACATAAAGCCTGTGAGACATACGGGTAAATATTCTTCTTATAAAGTGTTATCGCGTTTCCTACGAAGCTCACAAAGATAAAGTTTAAATGAGAAATCAAGGTAAAAATTAATTAATTCTTAATGGATCAATCTCATCTACAATTACTTCAAACAAGCATTATTTTGCTACGAATTCAACGACATAAATTAAGATAATTATAATTGTAGTTGAATACTTTTTAAAGCACGTATTTTAATTTAAATTTAATATACTGAGTATTTAACATCAATACTCGGAAAGTTTTTCTTATTAAAGTTACTTTTCTAAAATTTTCCTTAAAATATTTTATAGAGATAGCATTAATGTCAAAGCATTGATGAGTAATTATCTATCACAATAATTCCGGTGATTAATTCAGTAACTGTAAATTTGTTAGGCTCAGAACCGTTATGTATAGACTGTTATTAAGTGCCCAATAAAAGAAATTATATACTTTTACAAATATTTTACTTTAAAATGGTGACAATTTAAGACAGTTTTCTTATTTTCATAGCTTTATTTAACTCACGAATGTTTCTGCAGCGGATTATCAAGTAGGTTTACGGTAATATATGTATGCGTACATTGTAAAGTGTGCGACGGTTCGTATTGATACAGAGTCCTAAAACAGTAGTCCTAAAAATTTGATTGCAGCATAGAAAATTTGCAGAAACTATGATAAGTAAGAATATTCAACTGAGACAAAATATAGCACTGCCTAGCTCATGTATAGAAAATAAACCGTATGCGGTACAAACAAAATTGTTATTTCTATTTTTTGCTGTTTAATAGTCGTAGAAATAAAAGTTTTCAATTTTGTACGAATACAATTTTCTTTAATATTTTATGGTTTCCTTTTACAAACGGGTAGAAAATAATTTTTATATTTTTTTTAGGTATAACAATAAAATAAAATTAGATGATGTTTAAGATGTCTAATTTGAAGTGTCGACCAGGTGAATTTTTATGCCTTATCATACTACCATACACTAACGAACAATTTATCTAAACATTATATGTATATAATTTTCAATTTTAATTATGTTTGCGACAGTTTCATTTACATAATAAAAGTACAGAACAGAAGGTATACGACTAAGAAATTTCTGCAGGTATTTTGTTACGAAATTATGAGAATAAAACTTAAGTACAATTTCACATAAGATATATTATTTTAAATATAAACATCTTACATATTTTAACACAAACCGTCGGTCGAATTCACACTCGGCCTGTATTTTGACTTATGTATAAGAGTAAATTGTTTTGCTCAGAAGCAACTGTTCCCTTCCTGATCGTTGCGCGGGTAACAGGGTGGCAAACGTGGCGAGTGGAGATACCGAAGTCAGCGGGTGGCGTAGCTCTCTGAGGAGCCACGCGTTCGGCCAATTACGTCAGCCGCATGACGGGGGTTGGTTGATGCACGGCCAGTACATTCCGGAACAAAGCGTCCGGCGCGGACGTAGATGGAGCGCAAGGAGGGCTGCCTGCCTGCCAGGCGCCGTGCGCGCGCGTACTCCGAGAGCAGAAGAATTAGTGCAGCATCCACTGGTCCGGGCTAGATTGAAATCCTCCCTCGGGAGGGTTACTGGTGTATCGTGGGTGGGGGAGGGGGGTTCGTGGACCGCTTGTACGGTAACAGGCGCCGTCACTCAAGTTGGAGGCTAGACCGCAGCGCCTGACATGCGTGAAGCCCAAACCCCTCCAGTTGGTGCCTTGCTAGGGTTTGCCAGGGGAAGGAAGGGGGTGGATTTAACTGACGTCACGTCCAACCAATTCCCCAGCTAGTGGGGTTGGTTTCTCCTTCCTCCCCTTCACCGTCACGGGAACAACACAGCATCCCATTCTATTACGTAAATTCCCCGCCAGACATCCGACAAACCCCACCCCCTGGAGTGCTGGCACAGTTCGCCCTGTGTCAATCAACCTCTCCCCTTCTTCCCGCGAACTAATAAATTCTCCCGTCTCGGGCATCGTTCTCGTATCGTTTTCAGCCGTTTTCCCGCTCTTCCACGCAGCCCCCACACCCCCTTCCACCACTCAGTCTACGTCTCCGCGACACTAATGAACAACGTGACTTTCCTTCCTTCACCCTGGAGGGATAAGAGAGAACTGCCGACGTATCGATTTCCTAACCAGCCCCCAACCCCTTCTCACCTTTGGCGCTTTATTTGCCGAATTCCAGCACAGCATCCAGTTACTCGCTCCGGGACAGTGCTGAGTAGATAACACACTGTCTGGAGTAAATAACTGCCTAATGCAGACTGGTTGTCAGAAAACACTCTCTAGAATGCTACAGTCTGTTCACAGCAAAATGAGCACATTTCAGGACAATCTGATAAACAATCATTACCAACAAATATTTGTTGTGGCCTAAGGTGTTAACTGTTGACTATTGTAAGATCAATAGAATGTGTTCTTATCACTTACAGTATTGAAAATATAATAAAAATAAATAAAGTCAGAAGAATTGGATGAAAGAAAAAAAGAAACTAGGGCTTCGTACGAACTCACTTTAACCTGCGTAGCTTATACACAGTTTGTAAAGGGTTATTTGCACTTGGCACCAATTAATACGTATAAACCCTTGAATTTAAGGGATAACATTCTTTCACACAATAATTTTTAATGTATATACTCACTCAGAAGAAAATACTGTCTTCCTTATTAAGATTTAGGACCACTCTAATCTTCAGGAAGAAAGTGTATTAAAAAACCCTATACGTTAGTGTAAAAGTGGCATTTTTTAACAAAATAGTATAAAACTTCATGTAACAAACTATAATTTAACAGCAATAATTTCATTTTTATAAAGTGTATAAAAATTTGGGAAACCATTTTTTTTCATACATTTTTCTTGGTTTATTGTAACAAGCCAGATGACAGGTGCGTCGAAGATCGCCTTCCGAGCCGACTGTGCTGTGCGAGTGACACGACTGATTCTCAGGTTTTTATATCGTAACTTATCTCAGCTGCAGGATATCCCAGTCATTCTATGTTTTCATCTGGAAATGAAAGACAGAAAGCTGAACTGTTGTACAGTCGTGCTACTCTCCGTTCTAAACCATGTACCAAAATCTCCCGAGAATCCCATGCTTGCTTACTTTCAAAATGACTGACAAAGATGGTGGGCACAGAATTGTGCCTTGATAACTTTAAATGCCTTTATCATTTTTCTATTTGAGGTACACAATTTCGGTTTGGATAGTTTTGTAATGTATAATCTACGGATAAATAAACATTTAGGTTTTATTTGTGTATGTTTTTAAATTAAATCATAAAATTATATTTAAATCATGAAGAAAAAACACAATAAAATTTTCATTTTGATCACAATTATTTAAAACACCATAACAACTGACAAAATACCTCAACAAAATGTTTACCCCAATTCATTAGCTACAAATTGGTATACTTGCATTTCCTCTGGTTAATCTCAACAACCATAAAATTCTGTATTATTTGGTTCTGTGTTAAACTATTTAATGCTATACTACTGAATTTTCATTGACTTTGTTAAACTGAGGTCCAACAGAAGTTTGGTGTTTAACAAAGGCACATATAAATTTATACATGCTCACAGTACATCTATAGCATATAATACAGAGTGACTTGTGAATAGGGTCACCAAAAGCCTTGAGTTGAACACATAACGGAAATAGTAGGACATCAGACAAATAAAAAAGGACATGATTATTTCTAAGATTAAGTCTTTTTAAAAAAATGAATTTACTACCACATCTTTGAGCATTAATAAAAATGTTTTTGTGATTCAATGAACGGCATTTTAAATTATGACACATGTAGATAAACCATTAACTTTCTGCTAAAGCAAGATATAGTGGCTTGTTAGATCTTAAAGAAAAAAGAACTGTTAAATTTTTATGCAAATTTCACTTAGACGTGACCCCAAAGCTAGGATATCTGGTCACCCTACTCATTGATGACCAAAGTAGATTTACAAAACTGCAATTTATGTGTGAATTGTTACAAAACAATAGCATATTTTAATGTGTTCCAGAGTAACGTCTGAACTACTAAAGATCGCAACAGTACCTACGTGTTGTGTGGTGAGATCCTCTATCAACGAGAAGGAAATTCACGAGGCCTTAAAATTGTTGGTTCGGGAGAAAAGGGTGCCCCGCGAATTAAGACCGCTAGAAATTCGTGTAATAATAGACTGAGCCTCAAATTAGGAATTCGCAATTATCTTCAAGTTCGCGAAAACTGTAGGAAAACTTATACAAAATCGACTTCCATTGCAAAATAGGTGGAAACCTGTAAGTTGCTTTTGAAGTCCACTGTTGATGCGATGTCCCTTGACCGATAATATTGATTAAAAATATTTCTGCCTCGGTATAGCTCAGCGGGTATAATAAAATTATATAGTCGATATTAATATAACCAGTTACATGATACGACGGTAAATGGCTCTCGCTCACCATGAAACAGAATAGACCAGGTCACTGATCCGCGATTAAGCCTAGTCACACAACCACGCGCCGCATGTGAATTATGCGAACAATGAAGGACCTATTCCAAAACTTTGTCGCAACTTGGTCCTTAAGGGCCCATAATCCGTCTCCTGGATCTTGCAAAGCAAGAAAAAACTAATTGCTCCCGATCTAGGCCAATCGGTTTGTTATCGCTCGCAATTAATGTCTCGTTTATGCTCGCAAATCGAATTCCGGGACAGATACTCTGTCGGCGACACTTCCGCGAAGCGAGGCCCAGCCCCGAAGACGGCAACACGTCCTTCTGCCTCGAGCACTGAGATGCTTCTCCCTACTCTTAAAACCGCGTCTCCAAGCCAGCCGGCTACATTGATCTCCAGCTCTCTTCGACCAATCAGAAACTCTATTACATTTAAACTCGGTTTACAGACGGCTAAGACCTCAGGCCTTTGCTAGCGTATCAAGTGTCACATTAATGAATTAAAACCATCAATGTACATGTTTGTTTGTACCCTTATTTTCTAGTACATCAATTTCCTTACTTATAACTAAAAGTATATTTAATTTATATTTTAAATTCAACTGTCTGGTGGCAAACCGTTGCAGGCGTCTTATTTCTGTCTCTGTCTAACACACTCGCCCAGTGGTGCGTGCGAGGCACTCTTCCCTCGGCAATTCGTCAACACCCTTGACACATACATTGCCTGTAGTCTGATTTCTGCCGCCTGATGAAACCCAATTCTCTCCAGTTTCATCATCCTCTAATTCCTTTACAAATTTTACATATTTTCTTTATCATTACTCTAACACTAATTTAATTAAAATCTGCAGTTTTCAAGGACTCTGGCACAGTTATAATTATCTCTGTAGCCAAATTATTACTCTTTCTAGGAATGTTCAATTACAGTGAATTATTCCGCTAAAGTAAGTTTATCTACAATTTTCCGTGCTGATTGCAGCTACCGAATAACAGTAATACACATACATTTGAATAAAATTGATGGCCCGTTACGTTGTCATCAGTGGCCATTTGCTCAATTCTATTTACATAAGTACACACTAGACACAGTGTCAAATTGGCATATTACAAACTATAGTTACTGAAGAAATATGTATGCCTGTATTTTTTATCACACACGATCTTCTGATGTTGTTGGATTGATACCAAAACAGATTGCTTGTTTTGTGGTATATCCAAAGTGACATACAAATACAGAACGGTTTTTCGTAAAGTAGAGACAGTTGATATAAAGAACAGTATTCGTTCACAAACTGCAGGTCGTGAGGTGATTGGGGTAAAGAGGTAAACATTCGGGTTAGAGAAGTGAGGGCTTGGTTACAGCTGAGGTTTTCTACCACCATGACAGTTATTTATGCGTTTTGTTTAATCTTCCACTTCTAAAAGTAGTGGAATTGAAGCTGTTAACTCGTATAAACATCAGGCCTTCCTTAAATTGTGTGAATTTCTAGATTACAACGATGAATACCAGTATAGTATAAGAGAAAAAGACAGTAAAATGGATGTTTTGCTAGAAGGGAAGGATGACTATACAGACGAGTATCTCAGGAAAAAACTGCTGATCACTATGGTCAAGATGTAATAATAACCAATGTGCCTGGATAAACCACTGTGTTATCTTCCACATGACGTCTAACAAAATTATCCACAAAAACTGGAATGATTGCAGACAAAACTAAAACCAAGATCATTTAAGAGTTGTAGAAGCAGCGGCTGAAATTGTGCGAGCGGACATAAAGTAACAATTGTACTGTACAGAAATACTCACCAGTTGATGAAGATTCTCTGATCATTGAATATTTGCATCCTGTGATACCTGTATAATTACTAAGATTTCTGAATGTTGTTTCATCCAGCTATAATGAAGTTCAACGTTATGAGGTGCCACTGCGGCAACATTCCCAACTACTAAAGAGTCAAGAAAGTTACATGCAGTTCATGCTTGATAATGCAGACTTTAATATACGATCACTTGACGGGCATTACACATTTCATGCCATGGGTGGTATTAAGTGCAGTAATCCTAGCTGTAGACAAATTTCATTGAATGTTCCTCGGATAAAGGATATGCCATCAGCAGAAGTCATAAGATATTTCGGTCACTTCAAAATTGTTTGGTATAAGAAACCGACTACTCTTGGGTTGAAATCAATTGTGGTAAGGGATGTTACAACATCTACTGAATTCCAACATTTGTCATAGAGTACTGTACTTCTAGATGTTCCTTGATTCCATTCATTAATTTTGATACTGTAAAATTTAGTACAATTTACACTGCCCTCAAGTGTGCAGCTCTTTCCTTGGAGCAGTTGGTCACGTAATGAGCGGCGGTGGCCTTGAAGAAGTTTGGAGGAACGTGTATACTAAAGAATTCATACCTCACACGATTTCAGGCCATATGTATGCCTGCGATCAGAGCTCACTTCCTGACTGGATTGGTACTGGGTGTACTACTACTTGAATAGATAAAAATAATCGAACTCCAAAGGTAATGCCCACACAACTATCGTGGTAGTGAAATGAACAACTCCGTTTTTCCCGAGCAGGCTTCCGAATGACAAATTATCTTAAAAGTTGTTGAATCATTAATACAAGTATGCTAAGGTCTAGAGGCTTGCCTCTCAGGAAATATATGGATGCAGTATTATCACATCATCTCAGTAATTCAGTTGTGTGTAAGGACAGAAAGAACGGGACATTTTGAACCCCACTTGGCTTGTGTACCGTCTATGATTCCAATCTTTTATGCTTCTGGAAACCTTCAGTATGCCAAGTATGGCCATCTGAATGGTCAGCAGATGGAGTAATTGTGCACAGCTCTTGAACTAGTTTGAGTCTCATTCTCTATTTGAAAACAATATGGATGGACAACTTACATGCCTTTCTACAGGTGTCATCGTGGATTCTAATGTAAATGCAGACTTAGCCGAAAAAATTGGTCATGTGTCAATACTAAATGTTGTTGGTCAGAGTTCTGATGATGCAATACTAAAAGGAAGAACAAGTTTCATCCTTTTTCTTCATTAAGTGGCACAATGAAAGTTCAAGGTGAGGATGCGGTATAAAATAATCCTCAGCAGTTCTTCTTGAGGATATCCTGTATTTTTAAACATTCCACAGACTTTTAAGAGTACGTGTGCTATGAACTTGCTGCTGAACCCCCATCCTTGTTTGAGAGATATTTAATGAGGAAAACCATGAAACCTGTTCTTGAAGATATACTCCAGAAGTATGTTTCTTGTACGGATACAGCACATGGTAGCAGCTCACACATAGTGGATGGTGGACACTTGCTGGCCGAGAGCTGCAACTTACCTCCAGCTCTGTGAGGCATATGTAAAATATGTTATCAATCATTACGGGCCAGGAACATCGGTAGTGTTTGATGGATATACATGAACTACAACTACAAAAAAATGAAGAATGCACTAAACGAGCTGATCACAATACCTCTTGCAGTGTAATGTTTGAACTGTCCATGACCGTGTCTACAAATCAGTCTGATTTCCTAGGAAACAACAAGAGTAAAAGCCGTCTCATCGATGCAGCTCCTCTTCACCTACTTTCAGTTGGAGTCACGGTACACAATGCTCTTGGTGATGCTCAATCGTATCATTAGCCCTTCAGAAGGCTTCAAAAGGATTGACTATGACGGTAGTTGGAACTAATACTGATATACTTGCTATGCTCGTAGGCATTGAAAGTCCTAATGCTATAATATTCTTTCTACATCCCGGAGGATCACAACCTGACAAAATTCTTTCATCACAGATGCTAGTGAAAAAAATGGGCAACATTAAAAATGTGTTCAATTCACTCATGCTGACACTGGCTGTGACACATCTGCTTTCTATAAGAAAGGCGAGAGGTCGCCATGGAAAATTTAAAAAAGAGACAACGAATCAAATAATACACTGCAAGTATTTAATGAGCCTGCAGCTCATACAGATGGATTGGCATCTGCTGATGACAGATTCAATATTGCAATTTGTGGTGCAGAAAAGTGTACGGCACTGAACAAACTTCGATATTATTCATTCAACAGAACTAAATATCATCTTAAAATTAGCAGCACCTTTGGTTTGGCTGTACTTCCACCCACCAAAGATGCTGCACGGTTGCATTCACAACGAACATACCTCAAGTAAAGCAATAGTTGGTCAAAAAGTTAGATCCGAAGGGCTGGGAATGGCAAGAAAAGAATGGGAATCTTAGACCGCTTGCTGCATTATTACCAACTGCCCCAGAAGTGTTGCTTAACCTTTTTTCATGCAACTGTAAGAAAGGCGGTAGTCAGAAGTGTGACTGTTTTCGCTCAAGACTACCTTGTTCAGCGATGTGCAGTCACTGCAGAGGAGTAGACTGCGACAACCCACCTCGCGTACAAGAAGATGCAGATGATGATGGCGCAGTAAACATTCTATCGGAGAATTATTACTGAAACCTATTACAAACTATTTTCTGAACTGTGCAGTGCTATTACAGCGCTGTATCTTTAGACACTCAACCAGTCAATACAATTATACGGGCGCTAAGGTGAACTGGTGAAATATTGTCGCGACGGTAAAATTTTGCTTTTTTGTTTTTTTTCGGTTGAGGTAGAGACCTAGTAATGATACTTTCGTCTTGTTCTAGTTAAAAGTTTGTATTAGATTAGTTTATCCTTGTTTTTTATGTGGGTTAGAGCCTAGATTTTCCTTGATATTTGTTTTGACGTCAGTCTTACATCATGTTAGCACCGCGAAGTAAGGTATAACTTTATTAGTGATGCGCTTGCAGTTGGACAAGGCCAAGCGAGGCAGCGTAAACATTGACGAAGATGGGAACGAGAGCAGTGCTGGATGTGTTGACAGATCTTTGTCGATTGCAACATTTGCTGTAGCGCGAGGATACCCTAAGTTTTGTAATAGTCAAGTGACAGAAACGCTATCGTGTGCTCCTTCCTCCCCTTTCAGTAGTTTACGTTCTGGTTGAAGCGAAGTTTTTTCCAGCTGACGTTTAGTTTTCTTTCGTGCGAGTAAAGTTTGACCTTCGGGGAGTATGTTATGCGGACACGACCACAGGAGTAGAGGGTAGAGGGGTGTATGCTCGTCGATAGTCGTTTGTTGGCACAACAAGGAGTGTATGACAATAGCTGACGATCGTAAGTGGGGCAGTGTGGCCATGATGGCGTGGCGCAGGTGGCGCAAGTAACGGCGCCAGTAATAACACAGCAAAGAAACTTTTCGGGAAGTTTTGCAGTGCTTTAGAAAAGATTTAAAAAGATTTCAAAACGTTTTTGTATCGGTAATGTAGACCACTCGCCTGAGGGCGTGGTTTTAAATAGTCGGGGAGACTAGCGCTGGAGGGCAGTACCTTAGTCGACGTCCTGGAAGGAGGAGTTAGGCTCGGAAGCTACTATGTAAGCATGACTTAGCCATCTAAAGTTACGATAAGCTCCTAGAGCGAGACTTAGATTCTTTTATCATGTAAAGTCTTAGTTTTTATTTTCTCGGTAGCGGGGAAGAACCTCTTGTAACTTCTGCTTCCTTGTTAAGTTATGTACCGAGAATAATACCGTTTTTCTTTCGTTGAATACCAAATTTAAGTTTTGAAAAATTGTAACGTTTAAGGTATATGCTTTTTTCTGGTTAACTTTTCAATCGAAATAAAACTAATAAGTCTTGGTGGTGTCGAGGTCGTTTATTAACGCCGCGTACGGATTAGGTTATAGTTTGTTTCAGTGCCATATGAAACTCGACAAATACAGCTATACATAGCTGACAGATGAACTTGTTTAGTAGACTCGTTTGAGACTGTAATGTAGAAAAAAAAAGGATCTGAAGATGAAGGTTTATAAGGATAAAAGAGAAGTGAAAATTGTTTCTTGAGGACGAAATTTTTGTTAACTTGACGGTATTAAATATTGTAAATGTTAATGAAATAAACTAGTTATGGTCACGAATCTAGTAGTTTATTTATTTATCAATAATGTATTGAGACAAATAGCAAATAACAAAATAATAACAAAACAATGTAAGGAGTGGTCAAATGACAACCCGAGTAACTCTGTTTAGAAATAATGAGGTGGATATGGTGCACCTATGGATAGGGACTGCTTTTAAAAACGCCTCTTGCATGCCAGGTACTATTGCTCTTATCTTGAGTTACCAAACACCCAGTATTTATTAGTGATTTATATTTTTTTTCCTAGGTTAGTTTACCTACTTGTTCTGGTATCTTGATGCTCACTCGTTTCTTTTCTAAAGCTGAAGTATGTGGAAGTGTATTTCATGAAAAAGGTGAGAACCGGGTACCCTTATTTCCTGAGGCCTACACCTAGGTTACCAAATTACCTCACCTAGTGACTTTTCCTCACCTCCGGTTTTCCATCTACTTACTTCTTCTAGAGCTTTGTTAGTGGTTCAAGAACGATCCCCGGTCGGTGGTAAGGTTGTGAGACAACCCCTCAAGACTTTTATGGGGCATCTCAGAATCGTGCCGACAGTATAAATAACCGTTGTGTAGCCAACGAAACTACGCAGAGTATTTGTTAACAAATTTTGTCCGTTTTTTAATGGTTTAGCATATAATCATAATCTAATTAAAACATTTTTTTTATTTTGTCTATAGCAAATGTGTAAATTTGTATGGTCTAATTTAATAGCGTATAGTAATAAAAAACCTAATAATTATTTGTCTGTAAATAGTACAAAAAAAATAGAAAAAAAATGAGCAAGTGTTTGAATTTTTTTTTAACACAAACATTTTTTGTAATGGATTTTTATAATGCTTCAAGCCGTAGACCGCGACACTTAGTTTTGATGTAATCATTCCATTTTATTATGTTGACTGGTTTTCAAGTTTTGTATGAAGTAAAAATATGCAATTGACTTTGAAATGCCGTTATCGGAAAACTATCTGAGCAATTTTCCTTGGCAAGTAAAGTCTATAAAACTAAGACTATTTCATGCAAATATAAAATTATTATTTTTTTCTTACTTGAACAGTCTTAATAAACCTTTCCTAATATTCGACTGGTCTCTGGGCGATAGGTACAGTTCTGTGCAAAGCCATGAAAAAAATTAAGTCCACTTTCCCTCTCGTTTTCATACTGTTACCGCAGTAACATTTGTAAGCCAATACGGTGGCAGATATTGCGAGTCGGTTTGTCAGTTTTGTTTTGAGCGGTCTTTGGCGTGGTAGCAAATTTTTTAAGACAAGAAATTATATGGTTTCGAACTTTAAGTCAACTAACCAAAATTTTGTTAATTGCATTAGCGATAAAATTAGCACTTCTGAAGACAATCTTGTCTACAACAATACATAAAAATGACTACTTGCTGCGACCTTAGTCGTTAATGTTTCAGTGCGATACAATGTGTATACTTTGAATGGTATTTGTGTTGCTTTGTTTACGTAAATATTGCCAGTTAACTGTAAATAATCTGAAAGGAAAAAGTAACCAAGGCTTCAACAGTGCTCACTTTATCTTGAACTACATATAAAACCATAGTATTAACTGTCTTGCAAAAATTAAATAAAACAGCAAATATAATGGAAATAATTTTAAACAAAACCGCCGAACATATTTGTGATATCTGATCTCGTTTAGACATGAAAAAATTATAATCGCGAGAACAGTAGCAAGAAGGTAGCGTGGAAATGAAGGGGATTCTATTGTGCGGTAAAGAACACGCGGAAGCGGATAAGGAATGTTTGGTGGGACAGGATATGAGAGATACGAAGAAATATGTTCACAGAAAACTGTTTCACATAATTGTACTATTTCGAAGGATCTGAAAAATGCTCGCTATCTTCTGTATACATACTGGTATGTTGTTTAATCTCCTGTACGTTCGTGTCACTTGTGTGACTTGACATTTAATTGTTATTTGGCACCTTGTATTGGTTCTGAGTGGATAATGAATAATCAGCTTAATGCAGGGCTAGTTAGGTGGATCACTATGCCAGCGAGCAGCCAATGAGCATATTTTGTTTGCTTGAGCAGTCAGATATTCTTGGAGACCAGACTACAGGTCATTTAACCCGCGAATGTTACCGGTCTCTAATTAATTTTCATAGTGACATGTCCTTGACTAAAAATATGTATCTACATAATCGAACATGTGAGTTATAGTTAATATAGAGAGGCACGTAAGTAGGTAAATTACCGATACGCAATAAATTTAAAAAAAAGTTATGAACTCCCTCCTTCAAAATTTTTTTTATAGTTGTAGTAATATCGTGTAATTGTCTAACACTATAGAAACAATGTGTATTGTGACATATGTTTAAGAAAACTGCAGCAAAATTTTCATAAATATATTTGAACTCTATACATTTAGCCATGTGAATTTTAGATTGCCTTTGTTTTACCGTTTGCATCTACATCTAACAATGGTTAGAAAATATACTATCAATATCCAATAGATGAAGTAAACAGTTAATGAAATATGTGTGATAGGCCACAACTGAAAATACATTTTCTTGACATCAACATGGCATAAAAATTTTTCGTTTCAATTTAGTTATTTTGTTTGCAAATAATTAAATTTTAACTTTGGTGTAATAACTAAATTTTTTTTCTGCAAAACAACTTCTCTCGGACTGCCTTTACGGGTTATTGTTGCACCACAATTTATTTGCGCAGTTTTGCGTGCATGTTAGATGTTGTTTGTCGCGAATACGAAATGTGTTTTTTCGCGCACTTTTTAAAGTGGGAACAGAGTAGGGCTTCTCCCTCGCGCACTTCTGAAGAATGGGTTTCCGATGGTCGACGATGTAGGACACCGCAGGTCGGCTACCCTCGTCGGCTGGCCATTCATCCGCTCTTCGAAGGAGGGGGATTTGTTCCACAAGGAAGCAAATGGTCTCAGGTTGTCGGCACTGGGTATAAACGACTGGTGATTCGAGGTGGGAACAGGAAGGGGTATGGTTTAGCTGAAGCCGGCCACATGTTCGCTCCCCTTTCCTCACTTCTCCGTGGGAACTGCCTTGCAGATAAGATGCGGTCCCGCTGATCTAACGGTTCGGGGCTTTATGGCCCAGAGGATGCTGTGCAACTCTTATGTATCCCGATACTACGAGGGAGGAAAAACACGAGCGGGGCTGTGCGGCGTGATGTGAGAAAATTTACGATTTGCTGCCCACATTAAATTGAACCTCGGTAAAACACGTCTTCCCGTTAACAGAAGGCTTCGAGGTCGCGTAAATCCTTAAATGTACGTTACAATCTTTCTGTTTTCTCGACGTATTCTGAATGATACTGAACATATTTATTTGCAGAGAATGTACAAAATGGATATTCAGACTTGTATGTTTTATTTTTGTAGGGCATGTTAAGTATAAAACAATATTAAAGAATTGAGGAAATTTGTAATCGATTGAATTTAATTTTACGTTATTTTCCTGCAGTAAAATTAGGGGAAATATGAAGGTAGAGAATTTATAGGTATATATTTAGGATGCAATCAGCTGCAGTAATGTAAACAGTATTCTTGGTTTGGAATTTGTGAATATTTTAAAGAGACAATAGGAGAAATTCTAAAAAGAAGGAATTTCTAGATTTAACTGTTAAATTTGACAGTTATAACTAGATGATCGGTTTGGACTTTGTGTAAGCAGAACACAACGAGTGCGTTCACATATCGGGAAATGGTGGACTATTAGGTCGACACATGCTCGCTCACGTCCTGTCACATCGCCTCTATGACACAAGGAGCTAAACTGCGTCAGTTTCGCTGATGAAAGTATCTTATTAGCGCCTACCCCACAATGTCCTGAACCAAACAGTCCATACTAGCTTGCTTATTAAAAATCCCTGCGTCAGTTTACCCGACGTTATTCGTTATTTTGTCAGTAAGGGCCGTTCCGATAACAATATCACTCGATTCATTTGTAATACGTGAATTCTGTGGGTATGAGTGAAACCAGAGCATTTCAAAATGTAAGTGGAACAGCCCAAAAACAGTTTCAGTTTATTTTATATGCCATTATAAATGTTACGCATCCATCCTGCTTGATGTGATGCATTCGCTCTTAACGGCTGGTGTAAAAAGAGTTTAGGAGACTTGTTTTCGTATAGTCAACCATATTTTGTTTGTTTATGGCTAAATAATCTCTCGAGCGGCGACGGGACCAAGAGGTCCTGGTTCGAGACCAGCAGGGATCAAGTCGACGTGGACTTCTCCTACTACGACCACGGCGTCCGGCATACTGGTAAGCGTTAACGGGCGGCTCTGAGAGCGTTGTTTGTTGAAATCTTCGCCTAGATAGGGTTGCAAGCGGCAGGCCGGGGAGGGAGGGAGGGGTGGCCGGCTCGGACGAATAGTGTGACGGCGCGCAAGTAGATAACTGTACGCTGTTGCCACATCAGCACGCGCAGTGAACGAAGCAAGGACACCTGCAGCTGCAGAGCTGACGAAACCAATCGCTCACCCGCTTGTTCCACAAAGTATTTGCGAAAAATTCACTTGGCCTACAGATTATGGAGATTCTTACAAAAATGTTAAATGTTTTACACATTCCTTGATTTACCTGTTAAAAATTGTGAACTAAAGGCCTTTCTTATTATG
>PNEQ01027196.1:116838-127245 GCA_003012365.1 Medauroidea extradentata
GACAACATTGTATACTTACCTCTTGAACCTGAATAAATATGAAAATTTAATATTCTATAAACGAAACTTTTCTGAGTGTAATATTCATGGACCTTAGATATGTTGCATAATATTTTAATACTGTTTCATGAACAGGTTACCAAGCCACAAATGAGCTTATTACTTTAAATGCACAAATGTAGCAAGGTACTCGCAAGTCGTGCAGCATAGGTACCATGACAAAATCAGGTGGTAAGAACAAAAAAAAATTAAAATTAAAATAAAACAGACAACAGTTTCTAGTCTGCCTTCCTAAGGAAAAATTGGCTTATAAGATTACCGTACTGTCTGTGTGTCTGTTTTGTGGCTGGTTATGGGCCCCTTCCCCCACCCCAAATATATTTCGAACACATGCACCGATTTCAACCAAACTCTATAAAATAATAGGACCTGACATTTATAGTTTTAAAAAACGCTTTGCACTGTCTTTCAAAATGTCAGCCATTTGAATTGTTTGTTTGATACCACGGTATATCTCTGTAACTATTAAATGAATTCTAACCAAATTTCGTACGCTCAACGAACATGTAATGTGCATTAGGTTTTAATATTTTTTGATCACAGGTCTGCCATTTTGAAAGCTAGTACCATCTAATTCACTAAATAGTTTATGCTATATTTCAGAAAACATTTAAACTAATATTATAAAATTTTGTAGTGTGGTAGTGTTATGACAATTAGTCTTATACACATGTTAATTAAGAAGATTAGTCGTTGACTTTTTAAATGGTAGCCATACCAAACACACACGTATTAGAAACAAAATATGCGTTAAATACATGTACCATATACACAGAAAACTGTGTCAATCGAGCTTGGCAATCGTTAGACAAATAAATGTTTCGAATAAAATCATACACGTGTGCAAACCCATGCACACCTAGTAATGCAGTAATTACAGTTATCTTACACTGTTCTTGCAAGCTCAGCAAATTTCAGAAGTAGGTTAAATATATACAAAGAACTTAATTTAAACATGTTTTCTTATAATATTCAGTAACGTAACGTAAAGAAAATGCACTAACTGTCAATGTGGAGGTCATTCCACTTTTTTTTATTTTCTTAGAAGCCTTGTTGCATATAAAAACTGCTGTAAAGAAATCAAACGTCGGATTCTCTTTAAATAAGCACACAGAAATACAGAATCGTTTAAAATGAGACACCTCCAGTTATTCCAGTAAAATAATAAAAATTCACAAATACATACAGGACTACTAATGCAGTAATGACTGTACTTACAATTTCACAAAATTTCAGAAGTATAATGACAAAATATATATAAAACAACTAAATGTAAACATGTTTCCTTATTATATTTAGTGATACGTATAATTAACATGATGCACACTGTCTATATGTGGAACTCATTCTGCTTCTTCATTTTTAAGATACGCTGACTTCTGTACTACAGTTATGAATGCAGGTTCACGAATTGTATTCCGAACTGGGAAAATAAGTCCTAGGTTCTGCGATTTCGGCCAACATGCAATACATATTAAATCGCTTCAATTTTTAGAATCATTTCCTGCCTTCAAAATGTTTCAGTCCTTATTATTTTTTATTATTTGAAGACTTTCCAGTTTATCTGCCATCACTATAAAGTAGTAGAATTCGTGCTCAGTTATGTTCAGCGCTCCTTGCATTTGATAAAAGCATTGGGGTGTCTTTTTTTTTTTTTTTTTTTTTTTTTTTTTTTTTTTTTTTTTTTTTTTTTTTTTTTTTTTTTTTAGTGTTAATGTATTGACGGATGTCATCAACAAAAAGAAGTTCTTTTTCTGTCTTGTATTTTCCATTAGGCCTAGTGACTTAGCAGAAGGAGCACATTTCACCTCAACCAGAGCACTTTCCTCTGTAACGTAACCATCTAGACTTGCACCAAAATGACCACGTACGAAATTCACAAATATGTCACACCTGTCGACATTCAAAACTGTGTCTGCTTCGAATGGATGCCATACTCCAAAGCAAGTGTTGCAATATTATGTTTGTACAGAAGTCGCTTGACAAAACTATAACAACGTGTGGAAGCTTCCCGCTGACAAACCTCTCAATAATTACTTTATGTTAAACGACCTTGTCGTATATCATGCCATTTTTCACTTTCTCTTCGTGCAACTGTCTGCACAGCAGTTCGATCTCATTCTTATACAGTAACTTGAAAAGATTCGACAAAATGCTTGCATGTTTGCTGTAGGGCCTCGGTATCTTCAGGTTCCAATACATTTTGTCCATAGTCTTCATCTGGAGGAGCTAACACTTTTATGTGTTTTAGTTTGTTTCTTGCTTGAGCAGTCAAGTC
This sequence comes from Medauroidea extradentata, assembly GCA_003012365.1. Lineage (NCBI taxonomy): Eukaryota > Metazoa > Arthropoda > Insecta > Phasmatodea > Phasmatidae > Medauroidea > Medauroidea extradentata. The sequence goes on from PNEQ01027196.1 coordinate 119,177, forward strand.
TAGACGCTATTTGACTGCTTCACGGGGCTGTATTTTACTCTTGATCAGCATCTTGTGAGTCTGTCCTGAACTCCGACCAGTCAGGGTCTTGAATGGGCTCAGTACTCGCGAATGACCACGCAAGAGTTGTAATCCAGCGACGTTAACAACTTCTTTGAAATGATTCCCGTTGCGAAAAAATTGATACTACTTCCAGCATTAAATGTGACCAGGAGACTCATGTAAAACTCAGCTGAATACGTAGTTTTATTTGTAATGAATCGTGGAGCTTTTTCTACGAGACGATCAACAAAACCTTCATACACTAATTAGTGAATGGAGACGCTTCTAAGATTATGTCCTATTCCAATGCAGTTGATAGTTTATTAGAATCCTATTTTTGTAACATGTGTGTGGCCTTATACTAGAGTCAGTTGAGTCATTACTGTCACAAATACAGCAGTATTATTCCTAGCTCCAAGAAACAATAATTTACCTGCCTTCTCTCCGATTATCACGGCGTGAAACAAAGAAAGTTTAAAAGCCTTCAAATTTATAAATAGAAACTACTTTCATAACCCCAGGACACGTCACAGCTAAGACGTCTAATTACTGGTTATGAAGCAGAACTGCAGATGTGCACGTAAGTCACTGAAACAAAATGGAGCAAAATAATTTTCTTCGCGAAAATTATGGGTCCCTAGTTATAACAAGAAGTGGCTTAACAATTTCCGTCGTTAAACGCACAATTGAATACCGACATTAAGAATTATAAATATTAACAATTTAATGACTGTCCATGGTTTATTGAACACTATTTAAATCATCGCTTATGTTCTCGTTGTAAACAGGCCTATAGTACATATCCTTAGTCTACATGTAAAATTAACATTGCCGTAGTTAGTTGTATTTATGCTCTACTCAAGCAAATTTTTAAGATAAAAAATTAGGAATTCAAATATTTTATTAATTCACTCATTCTTACACTATTTATCATTAAAAAAACTAAACCAAGTGTTAAAAGCAGAATCCACAAACGTGCTCTGTCAACCGTGAACAGCCTGCATACAAACCAGAACGAAATAATTACTACAAAAATAACAGTTATTCCTTATTTTTCTACTTTATATTTCCTTAAATGGTAAGTAGTGTTTGTTTGGTACAGTGATGTAGAACAAATACGTGTCAACTTTTATGATAGACATTTATTTGAAAGCTATTTAACAACTCCGAGCATCTATCACGAATAACTACGCAGGTATTTTTAATGACATAATACTAGGAAAGAGGGACAGAGATGCTGTGCCATGGAACAACCACTTTAGTGTTTTAAAATGTTTCTCACTATACGGTCGCAGATACTTGCCTGCCGGTCAAAAAAGTTAGCAAATTAGTTTAGACATGTTGCGCATTCGCAAATCGCAACACACGTCAGAGACACCGTGGTCACAAACTGCCAGCTCGTTTTAGCTCGACAGTAACAATCAAAGCCACCACGGCAACCCTAGATATTTTGGTTTCAAATAAAATTCGTTCATAGTGACAGGCTTATAGATGTTGTAACAAATTATTTTGAACATCTATGGGGAAGGGGGAGTAATCATTTTCAAGGTCACAAATAAATTATTTGGTGTAACAAAAAAAATGTAACACATTTTAAAATAAAAAAAAAAACAGGAAGTTGTGTTTTTATACTTCCTTACCTTTGGGTCTGCCTTTTCGCATTAGTAAAAAATATTTGTATTTCAGGTGAGACATATAAATGTAATAGGTCCTATGTCAAATATTTTTTTAATAATGATACATACATCTTATAGAATATATTTTGCAAAGTTCACAGTTTTAGTTAATGTTGACTAGTGTCTAGAAAGAATTTTCTACAATTTATGTACAAAAATAGTGTAATTATATCAATGAAATAATAAACTTGTCTTATTTATCCAGCAAATGGCCATGGAGTTCATTTAAATAATTTCTCAATCGATGGAAGTAATTCAAAGTTCAGTTATGGCATATCAGATAATCACTCGAGCTAAATGACAGCCACGAGTCTTTTATATGTGCGCCTTTTTCTTCTTATACCTAGCGGAAAAATATACAGCGTTGGATGAATATATATCTAACTGGTGGAGTCTTATAAAGGAATTTTAAAACATTCCCTTAGTTAAAATTAGACGTACGGAATGAAACTGTCTTGAGTATGAAACCTACGTCACTCTTCTGACAATTCGGAGTATCATGAGAATTACGGCTAACATAATACAAAATCTCACCCATGAAATATAGCTTGTTATAGATATATTTATTATCTACATTTACTTTATGAATGCATTTGTTGTCTTACACAAAACCAACAACACTCGTTCGGTACATAAACACACAACTCATTTCAGATATAGACTCTACAGTACTGCGTGGTTAGACCAGTAAGTAAAGACAGGTTTTACTCAATGGTTAGGCCTAATGTATCTCAGATGTATAGTAAAACCCACAACCGTTACACGCTTATCTACCTGAAGGCATGATGACATTCTGTCACGGTGTATACATACAAACGTAAATGCATGCTGCATGCCTGGCAAATTTAGCTATAGGTGATTCGGGATAAAGTGAGCACTCAAAAAAGTCCTGATTAATATCTATTTTCTGCCAGTTTATATCTTTCCGCGGTATGTAAACGTAAACATTGCCACGTGCTTTAATTTACATAGGCTTGTACAATGTTTACATCTACATTACACTGGGCTGAAAATGTTAGCAATATATACTCATTAAATACACGGGTATTGAATAATATGTATAACCAATAGTAATCTATGTATATATATATATATATATATATATATATATATATATAATGTTATGTTGGTATGTGTACACTTCAAAAACTCAAAAGTTCTGCACCGATCGAGCTGAAATTTTTGCATGATATATAATCCGCATCAAGGATTGTTTTTATCTAATTTGCGACCGCGGGGAAAAAAAAAGCGAGGAAAACACTCAAGACTCGCTGACAACCTGTTTTGCGGTGGAAGCCGCAGCCGGGCAGCTGTTTTATAGGGAAATAAAGATGAATTAAAAAAAGAAGTTCTGCAATTAAAGTACGCTTAGCGCAGTGGACTGGACAAATCTGTTTGTATTTGATGTTTTAAAGATAAACAGTGAATATAGTATAATATAGAATATAGTATCACCATCAATTAACATGTAACTAAAAGTTAAATACTCTTTTCTATAGTACACGCGGGCGAAGCCGCAAAGGGACAGCTAGCACTATTGTCGTTACATATCTCGTAAATATGTACACATGAAAATCAAATTTATAACTCAAAACCGCCACAAAAAACACGCCATAATGACACACGCAATTTAAGAATTCAAACTTGTTTAGTTATACTGCCATGAACAACGACGCACTCAACAAAAACAACGTATTTTCTTAGTGTATGAAACAAAAAAAAATTGCTGTTTCTAAATCAAGATACTCGTGTTGGCGATCGTAACACATAACAACTTACATATTACCAATGAGGAAACAGTCACTTCTAATACTTTTGAATGTGTTTTATTAGAAACCCATATTTATTGCACAACGGACAAACAAAACAACGCTCTCCTCTTGTACCGTCATTGAACACTTCCAAGTTAAGTGGCGAAAACCTAACTCTGATGCCACCTGTCAGTGAAATAATTAACTACGTCAGTGCGCGTAGCACTAGACGCCTTTCGCTAACGACTGTTGAATTTGAACAGCCCGAATTAAATCACTTTCTACTGGCGCCGTTTAAGTAAACTTATACAGGCAGTAAGTATGTCAATATTATCATAAATAACTATTTTAAAGTATATTAAATACGAAGAGGTCGATTCCATTTGATGTTCTTTCAGTAATGTTGTATTTAAATATAAAATACACGGAACTACGTGCGATAATTCGCTGCCAACTGTATAAGCAGTAATGTAACTGTTGTCAATGTTGAATTATATGCAGCAACGGCTAGTGATTTTTTTCAAATGAAAATCTTTAGTGCTTACTTTATTCCGAATGACCTATACATGAACATTCTGTATTTTCCTTTTGACAGACCTCCGTTGGCTATATAATTGCATTCGTTTGTTTTTACACTTCGCTCTTCCCATTGTGGATCGTTTTACGTTACACTATCGCACCGACAACATTCACATGTGGCCGCCGACTTCCTTGTAGTGTAGCTCAGATTACAGTTGAGTCCGCGCAGATACTGCTCAAGGCTGCTCCTCAGGATGATAACAGACGTGGCAACTACGCACGCCTGCTCTACCTCCCCGCTCCCCTCAGGATGCACGCGCACCACTTAGTACACGTCCCATTGCTCCGCTAATTTTTCATTTACGCCAATACCTCTCACGCTTTTCCTAGATGAGATACAGTTGCGCTACCGCGGACTTATTTACGTGTTTAATCGTAATGGAATTCGCTATATAATATTTAACCCAATAAACTACATAGCCTGAAACGTGCAGCGATTTTAAGGGCCGACTCGATCCATATGTTCAGTGTGGGGGAGATAGGGATTTCAATGTAAAATTGAAAGTCGCTTTACGCGTTCAGTTTTCATGATTTAACTTTCAAACAAGAATTGTAATACAGATTTTGAAGACGACTAACTCGCTATAAGACGAAAAAACTATTTTCGTTATAAAAAACGTATTAAATCGATAGTTTAGATATTAAAATCGCTGCACGTTTTAGGCTATGTAGTTTATTGGGTTAAATATTATATAGCGAATTCCGTTACGATTAAACACATAAATAAGTCAGTGGTAGTGTAACTGTATCTCATCTAGTAAAAGTGTGAGAGGTATTTGCGTAAATGAAAAATTAGCGGAGTAATGGGTCGTGTACTGTGTGGTGCGCGCGCATCCAGAGGGGAGCGGGGAGGTAGAGCAGGCGTGCGTAGTTGCCACGTCTGTTATCATCTGAGGAGCAGCCTTGAGCAGTATCTGCGCGGACTCATCTGTAATCTGAGCTACACTACAAGGAAGTCCGGAGGCCACGTGTGAATGTTGTCGGTGCGGTAGTGTGACAGTACCAGGACTTCAGTTACCTCGAGTATAGGACTTTCCCAATTGGAGAGCATACTTGTGATATTAGATGTTCCAGCAGTGAGCTACAACAGTCAACACTTACATAAAAAATGAAGCAGCAATTGAGAAAGTTTGTATTACAACACGTGTTGATACTATACGAGACCTAAATACTATATTATATAATTTTAAAAAGTTTGTTATGTTTACTGGTGTGGCTGCAACACCTCATACGTCAATATCTGAAACTGGTGTTGAGGAATAACGCAAAGCGATAGAAAAAGGAAATGTTGATGCATACGGCGTCCCATTTATCTCTCTATTGAATGGTGGATGAGGCAGACTAAGTTACGAACACAATTACAGTGCTGCTTCTGCTGTGTAAGTTAACTTACGTACAGTCAACGAACTGGAACATGTTGTCAAACACTGCGTACTGCCTTGCCCAATGGCTGGAATTACAATTATAGTCACACAGACAAAACTAATATTCAGTTGTGTACCATTTCTCCAGTCACATGCAAAATAAAAATATCTGACAATGTTTAAAACCTATATCAGAATTTCCCTGTGTGAGTCGCATGTAAATAATTTTTCTCTTTTCACTTGAATCCGTAAGGGCAATGCCAGCTATTTATATCATTCCCATTGAATACTATGCATTTGATGCACATGAAAAACAACTCTAATGCGGCTGACTACACCATGACCAATGTGCGTAATGAAATAAATAGAAAATATTAATTTTGGCAATAATTTAACACCGCGTGCTTGAATTTGAGCACCCACAAAAGATATAAATACGAGCTTGAAACCATAAAATCTACAAAAATGGAAAACTGTAATTTTTAAAATTTTTAATATAATATCTAGGCCTCTATAACAACCGAATTTAAAAAAATACTCGCTTTTTCAAGCGAAAATAATTTGACATCAGTAAACCTCTCGCGCAGAGATTTTAGAATAGTAAAATTATTTTAAAATCAAAACGTGAGCATTTTTTAAATTCGGTTATTATAGGGGCCCAGATATTATCATATTAAAAAGAATAAAAATTTAAGTTTTCCATTTTTGTAGATTTTGTAGTTTCAAGCCCTTATTATTTTAAAACCCCGTTTTAAATTTAATATTAGATAGTAAAGAATACCACCGTATAGTGCTATATAAATAAACGTCCGCTGATAAAATATTTACTCGGAAATATATCTCATCGAATTTTGATGAGTAGTTCAGAATTTATTCACGATTTAGTATTCCAGTCGTCCTATTGACATCGTACCTTTCCATGCCCTTTAACGACAACATTTATGACCTAAACCAAAGAAATTTCATCTTATACTTGCACAAACAACTCAACTGCTAGTTTTTTTTCTGACTGAATGGTACGTTAGCGTGATTCAGCCACGAAAATCACTATCACCTGACTGTGCAAGTATGACGACTTACTGTATCACAGACTGCAGATTACTTCAACAGCATAAAATGCAGGCACAGGTTGCGCTTCGTTTGCAGGTTGCCGACCAGACAAGAATTAAGTTTATACACAATTTATTTATTTATTTAATATATAATTTCCTTTCTATTATATTTATGAAGTCTGAATTCTATTTAACTCCAAAATTTTATTATTTTTGTTGAATTTAATACATACTTTTGAGTCGTTGTGAAAGTAGTATGTATTTATAAATTTAAAGGCTTTTAAATTTTCTTTATTTCACGCCGTGATAATCGGAGAGAAGGCAGGTAAATTATTGTTTTTTGAAGCTACGAATAATACGGCTGTATTTGTGACAGTAATGACTCAACTGACTCTAGAATAAGGCCACACATGTTACAAAAATAGGATTTTAATAAACTATCAACTGCAATGGAATAGAACATAATTTTAGAAGCGTCTCCATTCACTAATTAGTGTATGAAGGTTTTGTTGATCGTCTCATAGAAAAAGCTCCACGACTCATTACATATAAAACTACGTATTCAGCTAAGTTTTATATGAGTCTCCTGGTCAGATTTAATGCTGGGAATTGTATCACTTTTCGCAACAGGAATCATTTCAAAGAAATTGTTAACGTCGCTGGATTACAACTATTGCGTGGTCATTCGCGAGTACTGAGCCCATTCAAGACCCTGACTGGTCGGAGTTCAGGACAGACTCACAAGATGCTGATCAAGCGTAAAATACAGCCCCGTGAAGCAGTCAAATGGCGATTAGACTTGACTGCCCAAGCAAGAAACAAACGAAAATACATACAAGTATTAGCTCCTCCAGATGAAGACTATGGAGAAAATGTATTGGAACCTGAAGATACCGAGGTCATACAGCAAACATGCAAGCTTTTTGTCGAATATTTTCAAGTTACTGTATAAGAATGAGACCGAACTGCTGTGCAGACAGTTGCACAATGAGAAAGTGAAAATGGCATGATAAACGACAAAGTCGTTTAACATAAAGTAATTATTGAGAGGTTTGTCAGCGGGAAGATTCTACGCGTTGTTGTAGTTTTGTCAAGCGACTTCTGTACAAACCTAATATTGCAACACTTGCTTTGGGGTATGGCATCCATAATAAATACATCGCTATTAAGAGCTTCGAAGCAGGCATAGTTTTGAATGTCGACAGGTGTGACATATTTGTGAATTTCATACGTGGTCATTTTAGTGCAAGTCTAGATGGTTTCGTTACAGAGGAAATGCTCTGGTTGAGGTGAAATGTGCTCCTTCTGCTAAGTCACTAGGCCTAATGAAAAAATGCTATACAGAAAAAGAACTTCTTTTTGGTGATGACATCCGTCAATACATTAACACTTTATAAAGACGCACCAATATATATATATATATATATATATATATATATATATATATATATATATATATAAATGAAAGGTGACTGATTGACTGACTGACTGACTGACATATCAAACTGCAGCCCAAACCACTGGACCTAGAATCGTGAAATTTTTTGTGGGGGTTCCCTTCAGGTCGTAGGCGAGCACTAAGAAGGGATTTTTCGAAATTCGACC
>PNEQ01027197.1:0-16486 GCA_003012365.1 Medauroidea extradentata
AATCAAGGGAGTAACTTTAATCACAATTTGAACGCTTACATTCTGAGTACTAAACGTTGTTAAAACATGGACGGTTTATTTGTGTAATGAATAACAATTCAAACGCTTACTCGAAATTAGAGCGACATTTCTTAAGAGATGGTCAGGGTATTTACTGTACAGTAAATAACATTACGTTTCCACCAACTTTGCTAACAATTGATACGTTTACACAATCACTCGTAATAACAATGCAAACAATAACCTCCAGTAAATGTCACTGTGACGTCACGTTCAATTTTGTGAGCCACTTTTCGGGCATTTCCAGACGTGTCCGACCTTACGTGTCCTATATCAACGTAATTGTCTCGGCGTCGTCTACATCACCCCGTTGACCTGTAAACTCATTTCAAATACACCCTGTATATATATATATATATATTATTTTTATGAGGTATTCTGAAGGCAATTGCGGGCCGCTTCAGACTACCTGACATAAATAATAATGGAATCTTTCATTAACTTGTCATGCAGAATCATTGCAAGAAAAAAAATGAGGTTTTAAAATTCTCCTTATGGTAAATTAGGCTGTCAATTGCTATAAAATATTATGTTTGAAATTATTATTTATGATTATTACAAATAGATGATCGATTGAACAATGCATTAGAATAAATAATACCCCATTAATTTTTTTTTTTCACTGGCAATTTAAATGATTCCGCACTGTAATTGTGCACCTTATGTTTCATCTGAGAAGTTAGCTGCTTATCAAGCATTGTCGATTTTGGGTATAAGTAAAAAAAAGCACCAAAATATTTAGTTAATAATAAAAAAAGAAGTCTTCTCAGTATCATAGTTCTTATTCCAGTCATTTCTGCTTTCTCAAAAATATTTTGCCCAAAACCCACTGTGAACTAAATTTTAGAGTAACATGTATTATGACAGTTAACAACACAAACAATTACACAGACAGATCTCACAGCAGAAAGAAAGGTCTTAGTCATTCCAGCCCAACCATAACAAAATTATATTGTTACTTATTGTGATCTGAGAAAAACAAAACAATTACCTGCAGTGAAAGAAATTGAGTAGGAGTTTCAGCAATGAAACAGACACCCTAGAAATGAAGGGATATTAGATAAGGCCGTTACTGAAATGTTGTTCTGGGTAAAATTTCAGACTTATTGTAAAATAAAATATTACTGATAGTAGACATACAAATTTATTGCAGCAGCCACCTCTTTTCTGATCAGTAACGTACCTTTGCTACAGTCGACTGTGGATCAGGTATCACCGATCACAGTGTGGGCGATAAGCAAAGTGAAAATAAATTTCCCTTTGCTTCTGCTACCCAAACCACCCAATGTTGTTTGTTTTCAGAGTCCAAAACGACCGCCAATACAATACAGCGTCACGAACATTTAATAAGTAGGCCAATTAATGGGATTCTGCACAAATTTGGCAACCCTGACTAGCGCATTTGTCCAGCCTGTGTACCACAGCCACAGACATTACCACTTCGGCGAACTCGGTAAGCCTCTGCTACGGCTTCAGGTAAATATGTCGCAACCAGTGTGCTGTATCTATGGACATCACGTAAACAATTACAAGCACACACGTTGGTAAACACACAAATTTAAATTATAATGTAAAATTCCATAGTATTTCTGGGGCCACAGTACCATAATAACGAGTGATCATCCGTATAAAGTACGGAAATCGCAGTACTTGGCATCACTGTATGTAGCTCCACAAGCTGCCATGGAACACTGCCACTTGCAGTACCACCTTTATATAGTTTAAAAGGTTTTGTTTAGGACGTAACGGATTTATCATCATTCTATAAAATGTAATCTCAATTATTTTTATTTTTGGACAACTTAATCTTCATATTAATTAAATCATTTAACACTTCTCTTCTGAACATTTAATATTCAATTATATTGAGAACAAGTCGTCATGGGAAGCAGGAAGCAAACGTGGCAATTCTGCGAGCAAGATGAACGGGGAATCACGGTACGGTATGCGAGAGACGAGTGTTACACCAGACAAGGTGGACAAAACGTTATGGGTTCTCGGATTGCGATCAGTAGGCATGTGGGATGCCTTTAAGAGGTCACACAAGTATATTTTTTCAGCAATTTATAAACTATTGCCACTGCTCAAGTCATTTTCAGGGTTAGAGTCACGTGGGCGACTAACACCCTGATGAATCTCGCCGCGCCTCCGTGCCCATAATTTATGGAGTGGCGTCCTATACAATGATTGTTGCTGCATGCCCCCTTAACCCTTGTTATAATAGTTGTCTTACTTCTGCTGGACTTTAAAATCAGTAACCCTTACAGTTTTATTTGTGATAAGTTTGTCATAAGGTATAAGAAAATTTCTACATTTCTGTTTTACTAAAGGGATCCTAAAACATGTATGTATCTAATAAGTAGCCAGATTTTTAAAATATAAGCATATTTTCCTTTAACAGATAAAGATATGGTAACAGGTTTAGTGGTTTTGCATTAAAAAGAACATGTGTGACACTCTACAACAGTTTGTGTGCGACACGAAAGGATGTTTTACAGCTTGGCCAAATTCATTAATAAAAGAAAATAGTAAACCCACAAATACAAAAATTACAATTGATAATCACATGGTACCTTACATCTGCAAGAACACTTAAACAAATGGAAATTTAAAGTGTGACTTAAGTGTATGTTTCTAATATTGTGAAAATAAAATAAATAAAGAAACAGACATCCATATAAAAACATTTTAGTTTCAATCACAAAAATCAAAGGGTAATCAACTAATTACACAATTTTGCCCAAGCAGAATAAATGACTGGAACAACACTTGAAAATTAGCTTCAAACAATACAGTACTTGGCACCTCATAGCAAGGACACATGCCAGTAACATTTCACTGATACAAAAATACCTGTGCACACATTAATTTACTTTAAGCACCACAGCACATACAGCCTATTTGCAAAAGACATTGTGTCACAGAATAAATACTTAGTAACAGAAGTGACAAGGAAAGCTTTTTCATTGTTTCAATTGTACCAACTCTCGGGGCATACAGGAATATAAACAATACCACATGAATTACAGACATTGGTTTGTATAATCTCTTAGTGCTCGAGGTATTGTAATTAGTTTGTATATTAACGAAATATTTTAAAATGGTAAACTTGAAGATTCAAGGCTAAACATCAGTTAATAACCAAATCTGATATAAGTGACATAATGGAGATTTTTAACCATTGTTATTGTACCAGCTCTCGGGGCGTACAGGAAAGTAAACAATGCCATACGGAAATTGAGACGTAGGTTTGAACAACAGCTTACATTTCAAGAAATACTGTAATTTGTTTGTATCTCATTTACATATTTATAAATGGTAAATGTGACGTTACTCATGTCTAAATTTCCTCACAGAAAATAAAATAGGTTAGTTCTACTAAACTATAGTCTAACCAAACCTCTACAAACTCTCTGACACCATGACAATCCAAAGACAAGAGAACAATAAAATTCACATACCACTTCTGCTACTAGTTACTTGTTTTGTGATTGTGTAAATCTACCACAGTACCAGAACTTCTTGTCAATGCATGCAATTAAAGCTCGGATGGTGGCATTCCCTGGTCCCAGAACAATGCCACACTATTAATAAGTAAATAGTTTATTTTAATAACATTAATATGAAATACAAAGTAGTTTTTGGGTCCGATGAGAGAAAGGACTAATGAAAAGTAATTTAAAAAGAACTTCTAAAGCAAATTAATGTATAACGTCCTGTCTGTAGTTACTAGTATTTTGCACTTGTAGAACCAAGGCACCATGCAGAATTTCAAACAGAAATACAGGAATCGCATTGTCTCAATTCTCTTTGGGCAGATGGGTTGATTGCATTGTGCAGCATGGACTTCAAAATATACGAAAATATATTTTTCCTCTAAAAAAATTTTAAAGCTGTTTGATTTTCTCAATTGCCCAAACATACCTTTCATTCGGTGAATCCTGCAAGGTTGGTGGAGTAAAATTATTTTTCTCCAATATAAATTAGAAAAAAACCAAATTTCTCCTTCAGATTATAAACTATACAAATCAGAAAAACTATCAACAAAAAATTATCATACAGTGCTAGAATCTGCTGCAGACTTTATAGAAAAGAAAGTGAGTCTAAACAGTATTGCCAACCTAGAAATCAAGAGTCATGTGACTCCACTGACACAAGTTCTGTTATCTTTACTTCATATTCTCAGCTTTCATACATACTAGGTGCTTGGAAACAATAAGATGAGAGATAAGATACGATGATGATGCTTATGTTAGTTAGAAACTTCTGCTTGCTAAAACCACATAGCTCTATCTATGTACTCCTTAACATTTCATACACCTTGCTAGCAAATAAATGTTCAGAAAGATTCAGACAGGCCAATTTTTTGCTTCACACTTTATTTAAATTATCTTATTTGACCTCCATGTGTTCAGTATAGTTTTAGAACAAATGAAAAATTTCTTTTAAAATTTTTCCAGAAAGCTGCTGGGAAAAAAACTTTCCCTTTATCATTCTGTCCAGGCAGATTACAATTCTCTGTATATTTTCCCATATGTTCCTCAGAGTTCGTCTGCATATTTTCCCGCATTTTTGAAATAGGCAGCCAACAAACAACTCTTGCAGTTTTCACAAGCTCAGAAAATACCAGTTTAACATCATACTGAGTAAACCTGATCACGTACTGAGCACCACAGAGTAGATTATACATACTTCGTAAATGCTTTGGGTTGGACTAGGATTGTACCATTATGTACACATGTAGTAGACTAGTATAGCACAGAAAAGGAACTGGACATAGCCGACTGAAGAAGCGAAGGTAGCCGAAGCTGTTCACCGGTCCAGGGGCCCAATTTTTGAAATTGCCTGAATGATTTTGTTAGAGGAATGTTAGACTCAATAGCAAATGTTGAAATGCGAAAAACCTATTTTTTAAACTACCATAGGTAGTTACTGTTGAGTGAAGAGAATTCTATTCCAATAGTACAATGTGGCATCAATGGATTTTGTGGGATGTCACTGCTGAGCAGTCAATCAGTGGGTTGTGCGATTAACTTATAATACTAATACTTTATACATACAAAATAAATAGTAGGCCTAGATAGCTTTAACTTTTAATTCATCACAGAAGTATAATTTCAGCTTGTTTTTTTTTTAATTTCGTAACAAGGATTACATTTTCTTAAATTTTATCTTTGCAATAAATTGTATTTAGAGAACAATGCTAGAAAACATTCTTAAAAATAATAAAATATCAAGAAACTAAAGTATGTTTGACATACACCACTGCAGCAAATGACGTGTGTCCAAAAATATTTCTTTAGTTTCTAATTTGTTGCCATTGCAAGAATTGTTCAAAGTAATATTTAAGTATCTAGCCTTTCACGCTTGAGCCCTTTTAAAGGATAAATGCATTAGCCACAAAGAAGTATCCATTTTCTTGTTTAAAAAATAAAGAACCACTAAACTAGACCAACATCTCTATCAGAATTTACATTCCGCCACCTATGCTGTAGGCGAATTTATTTAGACACTTCAGGACCACTGAATGTTCAAAAGTAACTTTTTTTGATTCTGATACAGGAATGACACTATTCCTCTAGCAAACTAATTTTGACAATTTCAAAACTTGGGCCCTAGAATCGACACTCAAGTAGGGACGACAAGATGACCGGTAAGATAACTAACTCGCACCAGGTAGCCAGTAAGCTGCTTGCATTCTTTTGATATGTCATGACCTTGAGAATGTGGCGGCAAGCCGGCAACACCTATTTTTTGAGGAAGGACTGCAAATGATGCCTGGAGTTTTTACAAATTATGTAATTTTCCTGAACATTTCCAGCCATAATTCAAATCTCGTAAGTTTCCCGAATTTCCGTGTCACAAGACATTCTGTATACAATTTGTCATATACAAAGTACAACAGACAAACTTACCTCTCTAGCAGCAGCCAATACAGATTGAAAACTGTAAAATATGTTCCCTGTTTGCTGAAGTTTAAGTGTGTGTGTTAATATAAGGTTTGTTTTACTCGCGCTTGACCCAGCATCTCTCGCGTCTCCCTGGAGTTGGAATAATGTTGACCCAGGTCAGTGGGAGTTGTACTCTTAAAGGGCGAAGAAAAACGCTTTAGTGCGTGCGTGCATTTATTTTTGTGATGGCCGAACTAGTAGAAGTTATCGGGAATATAAAAAAGAATGAAGAATCATCATGTACGAAATAAATAATTACATTCTACTGTAAATAACACCATTCCTTCATCATCCGCTATAATATTTTCATCATTTTCCAATGTTGTTTGGAATAATAAGTTATTTCTCATTCACATCACAACGAACGTTAATAGACCACGATGTAGCAGATTGGCCCGAAAACGTCTAGCAGACGATTTGCCCCCACAACTCTACCTCGCGAGGTGGAGCGGCAGGTGCATGACTTACTTGACCTGGAGGCGCTTGACCTTGCGAGTAAAACGGACCCCCGCCATATTGTTTCCGGCAAGTAAAACGCCTAGGAGTGCCCCGGGAGCTGAAAGAGCAAAAAGAGACGCCAGGTCACTGCGAGTAAAACAAACCTATAAGGTTGTATTGCAGAGACAACTGAGCAACTAAAACCTCTATGTGTTAAATTCATCTGTCAGTAATGACTCATCTCAAATCTCACGGCACATTTTCTCATTTTCTGTTGGGCTGTGTGTATTTATAGTAATTTTACTGCTGTTTGCCCAGAAGATAATTCTACACAGCTAAGATTTTTGTCAGTTGTTTTTTTCTGAATAATTGTGTAAGCGATAAAATCCCTCCTTTTATTTCCAGTGTTAACACAGCTAAGAATTTTAAATGTCATACATGCGTATGAGCGGAAATGCTGCTTACATAAGCTGGTGTGAGGTGGCAGGGTATTTATAACAACTTATCCTCCAGTACACTTATGTCTAGATACTTACACGATGAAGCCAGCTTTGGACGTTTCCGCAACTTTGATTCGAGTATGTCCGGTATCGCGACCTCCCCTTGCCCCCCAACTGTGCCATCGCTGTACGGTACTCATCCCACCTCCTCTATACTAGCATCGTAGTAGTAGACAGCTGTCGAGTCGTGCCACGTCTCCTTGTTAAACACGAGTCACAATACAGCAAAATATAAAGTAAAACTTCTAGAAAAATTTTTACAGATTTAAAACAAATTATAACTACAAAACGTAATCATTTTATCATATTGTAAGCAGAACATAGTAAAACATAAAGTGCAAACGTTGAACAAATTTCAGATTTTTAAACACGTTTTTACAAACTCGCTTTCTTGCCTCTTTGTCTATTTGGTAACAATAAACAGTGTATTAATTTAGGGTATTATTAACTCGCTTTCTGGTCTCGCTGTTCGGTACAAATTTCGTAACGAATTTTAATCTAACTTCCCGATGAGCTAGAGTCCTAAAACATTAGACGTAGCTCACAACTGAATGACGTTGCAGTATAAGAGGGAAAAATTTTTAATAAAAATAGTACTAAGTTTAATACATATGATTGCAACATTTCACTAACACGAGACTTAAACGCAGGAAATAATTTTAAATAAACATATTTTTAAATATACCATGATTTTAATACCGACTGTCAAGTACAAAATCATTTATCTTACGAAAATGTTTGAAAGATTTAACGAAAGAAATAATATGGGGTGCTTGTTATAGATAACTGATGTATGAATACTTCCTCTAAGTTATTAATGAACAATATTATTGTACTGGAAATGATATGAACTGTTATGTGAATTTTCTCAACGACAGCTACTCTTTACATTCGTTATTACTATCTATTGCATGCGCCCCAGGGTATTATCGTTAGAAATCTTATACATTGTTTAATGGGAGAAATTTTTTTGTATTTGTTTAGTCAATTTTAAAAATGTAATATATTAAAAAAATTATTTAATATGTTTCAACAGAGTAATTACTACAAAAACATAATCATTTTAACACATTAGTTTTGCAAAGAAATAAATTAGTACAACTGTAGAAAACATTTGAGATTTTTGACCATATAGCCTAATTACTTAGAAAAAACAATCATTTTCAGCATTTTAGCACAACAGAACAAAACACGAAAATACAGCTTTAAAAAAATTGAAATTTTATAAGCTAGTATATTCACACAGCACAGCAAAACATCATTAATTCTGTTTTCTATGGTTTCCCGAAATCACTTTGGGCGAATACTGGGCTGGAGTTCTTAACGAAAGGTCACGACAGATTCCTTCCCAAGTTCCTTTGAACTATTTTTGTGTATGTGTTACAGCTTCTAATGTTCTTGACTGTCGACGAGACGTCCAGTCCACTTCCTTTCCCGTTTTCGCACCAAGATGCTTCTGCTGCAAGTACCAATCAAAATGTATTACTTAAGGGGCGACACATGAACAGTGTTGTAGAGTGCCCTGCAACGCTTATTCTTTTTTATGTGAAACCGCTAAACTTATTCTATATAAAAAAAAAATGTGAACCTTATCGCTTCACTGTTTCTGCGCATCAAACAGACAAAATTACATCAGGTGTAACAGCCCTCTTATCCTATATACCACAACACATACAAGTGTAGTTGTACTGTATTCATTGTGCTATGTACGTTGTTAACTATAGTCCACATGATAAAAATAAACTAATCAAACTAATTGTACAGTTCAAATAAGCATATTCCTCATAAGGTAAGAGAGTATCATGCCTAAAGCCATTACCAAATTCCCAAGACGATTAACGATTATCATTGTTCGCAGCTCTCTGTCGTTAAATGGAAAGGGAACTAAATTAACCCCTTGCCCCACCACTTCCGACTACGTGTTTTCGTTTAACACAGCACGAATCAAACCGAAAATGTAAATTTGTTGACACTCTTCTGCATAAATGTAACAGAATTTTAATCAAAACTTAAAAATACCACACTAAACAAATAAATGCAACTATAAAGAGGCAACTATAGCAAGTTTCATATTTCATATGGTTACAAGTTTAAGACAAAAACTTTAAATGTGGGCAATTCCCATGAGTTCTTTTTGAGATAGAGGTCTTACATTTATAAATAAAAGAGTTGAATTAAGTTATTGATTTACTAGCTCACAAAGCTTACAAAAACAAAAAACAGCAATCAACTATAACATTCACAACACAATTACTCATGCACACAATTACTCATGTGTCACAGACATGTTAATTATCTGTGACAATTAAAGCACAAAAAATGTCTACCATCAATTAATTAAACACCACAAATCACAATAAAATTCAGTCATATATCCAAACAGTCTCTTTCAAATGGTGACCGTGTACAACCTTAATAGTCCGCAGTGGTGATGAATCGCCGTGTGCCGTGCAGCGCCCCGAATGCACCGCTGTCTTCACTCTTAAAGTCTTCGGTTCGACTCCCGTCGCGCACCTCCTTCTTCGTTCGTCAGCTCGCCGCAGTAGTCCTTTTGGTTCGTCCAACACTGCTCCGAAGTTAGCTGCCTGCCGCCTCACAGTAGACTCTGACGTCAAAAAGATGTCTTCACCAGTCTATCTTCACAACCATAGCACCTTCCTCTAGTATGACCAATAGCCAACTCTCCCCAAATGTTCCGATTCTGCGGTTTTATACTCCTCGAAACAGTCGGGGAATAACCGCATTACAGGGGTCCAAAAATAGACATTACTACATGTTTCGGACACGAATTGAGTCACGTAAGCTGCCCTCGTAAGGTTAAGACGCAGTTGGGACAGGTATCTATGACATAGCTTCGGCGTGTCTTCCATCACGTAGCCGCCCGGTCTATGAGTCAGGGGCCAGTCCACAAAGTGTTACGAAACAGCTGCCGACCACCGGCCTCCAGGCACATGGCACGCAACACTGCCCGCTAATTAAGTCTGTTCGTCCCGAGCAGACACAGCAGCTTCAGGTTCATTGTAGATGGCCAATCTGTCGATGTGTACAACTTTAGGTCCTCTCGCCCGAGAGCCTCGACGAACAATTCGAAACACCACATCATTGATCTTCTTCACTATTTCATAAGGGCCTTCCCAATTCTTCTGCAGCTTTGGACAGTATCCTTTCTTTCTCTGAGGGTTGTACAACCACACCAGTTGTCCTTCTTGGAATGTTTCATCGGGTGCATTCCTATCGTAGTGAATCTTCATCCTGTCAGTGTTGATCCTAAGGTGTCGCCGGGCAAAGTTGTGAGTGTGAACCAACTTGCGACGCAATTTGCTGGCATACACTTGGGGATGCAATCCGGTCTTCCTCTGCCGGTCATCCGAACATCAGGTCGCTCGGGAGACTGATCTCTCTTCCAAACAGCATTCTTGATGGTGTCACCTTAGTTGCTTCATGAATGGCAGAGCGGTATGCTAGAAGAAACAGTGGTACTTTGGAGTCCCAATCCTTTTGATTATCAGATACAAAGATGGATAGGTACTGCTCCAGGGTGCGATTTAGCCGTTCGACCATTTCGCCAAACTGTGGATGTAGCAGAGTGGTTCGGGTCTTCTTTACACCCATTATCCTCATCACTTCTTGGAAAAGGGCCGCTTTGAAATTCCGACCTTGGTTTGAGTGAAGCTCCAATGGGACCCCAAACCTTGAGAACACATGTTCGACCAGGGTATCAGCCACCGTGCTGGTTTCTTGATTCAGTTTGGGAAGAACCTCTGGCCATTTGGTGAAGTAGTCCTGCACTACTAATAAGTACAGATTGTTTCTATCAGTCATTGGCAAGGGACCCAAGATGTCGACTGCTATTCTCTCAAATGGGGCACCCACATTGTACTTCTGGAGACGACCTTGGCCTCTGGCCCTAGGACCTTTCTTTGCGGCACAGTCGTCACACATTCTGCATCATCTGTCGACATCTTCACGGCAATGAAGCCAGTAAAACCTCTCTCGAACCTTGTTCAGTGTCTTATTAATGCCGAAATGGCCTCCTGACACTGAATTATGGAGCTCCTTCAGTACCTCTGGGATCTTGTTCTCTGGGAGGACCAACTGTACGTGTTCATGCCTGCCAATCTACTCTCCCAGTTCCGGCAGAGGACACCATTCTTCAGAACAAATGAATTCCACTGTGCCCTATATGCCTTAGTTGCAGCATTCTTTTCAGATAGCTCCTGCCATTCTGGCCGGTGGTCCTGCTCTTTCCAATCCAGTAATTGGCACAAGTCTGGGTCATTTTGTTGTTCCTCTCTTACCTTGTCGGCAGTCTAGGAGTACTTCCCATCGGCTGTTGATGCCTGAAGCCTTGTTTTTCAAACATAGCACACTCCTCCGCTTTTCTCCTCTTGCCGTTCACAATGGCGATAATTGGCGTCACAAGGGCTGCGGGATAATGTGTCTGCATTATTATAGGAACGACCAGCACGGTGTTGGATATCAAAGTTGTATTCTTGAAGATGTTGTATCCATCGAGCTATTTGTACTTCGGGATTCTTAAAGTTCAGCAGCCAGTGTAGAGCAGCATGATCTGTTCGCAAAGTAAAGTGTCTGCCATATAAGTAATGGTGGAAATGTGATATGGACTTCACCATTGCCAATAGTTCCCTGCGAGTGACAATAGTTTCTCTATGGTTTCTGCAGCACTTTGCTGAAATATTCTAGCGACTTATCTCTCTATCTTGAACCTGTGATAGCACAGCACCCATGCCTACATCACTCGCGTCTGTGTCCAATGTAAATTCGCCTTCATTATCGGGGAAGCCCAAAACTGGAGGGGACATTAAAACTTCTTTTAATTTTCTGAAAGAGGCTTCACATTCAGGCGTCCACAGAAATTTTCTTTCGGCTTCAGTAAGTTCATGTAGTGGCTTGGCAATCATAGCAAATCCATGTACAAATCGCAGATAATAAGCGCAGAATCCAAGAAAGCTCCTCACCTGTATCCTGTCTGTTCGTTGTGGCCGGTCTTTTATTGCCCTGGTTTTCTCTGGGTCAGTCTGGATTCCATCAGCTAATACCACATGCCCTAGGAAACTCTTTTGGAACAGGTGGCACTTCTTGGGAACCAGCTTCAGATTTGCAGCAGCCACTTTCTTGAACACGGAATCTAATCTGGTAAGGTGTTCTTCAAATGTTTTACCTGTGACCATGATATCATCTAAGTAAACTTGGCAAATATCTAGAGGTAGGATCTTTTCCATTAGTCGTTCGAAGGTAGCAGGAGCATTACACAGCCCAAACAGCATGACTTTAAACTGCCAAGTTCCTTTCCCTTGCACAGAGAAGGCTGTCTTCTCCCTATCCTCTGGTGCCACCTCACATTGCCAGTAGCCACTCTTCATGTCAAGTGTAGAGAACCATTGTGACCCTGTCAAGCTGTAGTGTCTCACAAATCTGGGGGAGGGGGTAGCAGTCATTTTTGGTCACATCATTCAGCCGGCGGTAATCCACGCAAAATCTTGTGGACCCATCTTTCTTCTTAACTAGCACAACAGGTGATGACCAAGGGCTGACCGACGGTTCGATCACATCCAAGTCCTTCATTTCTTTCAAGATACCATCCCCAGTCTCTTGTGTAGCCAGAGGCAGTCGTCTTGGGGGTTGCTTGATTGGCCTAGCTTCTCCTGTATCAATGTGATGATGTGCAAAGGATGTTCTGCCAAAGTCAAGTGTCCCACATGAAAAGTTTTCTTGTTTTTCTTCAGAAGTTATGCCACAGCCTTTTCTTGTCTCCAGTTCAGGTTTTCTCCAGTTCTAGTCAGTAGTTCCTTGAGTGGTTCTGGAATAGTCACAGTAAGGTCGCCTGACTTGATGGCTTCTTTGTCGGTTGTAGTTATTTGGGAGACTTGTTTGCACACACCTATTATGGCCCCCTCAAGCTGGATTGCCCTGTTCGACAAGTTGACCATTCGTAACAGGTAAATTTCCAGAACTTGGTGAAACCAATGTTCTTGCTACCACCACCTCATCATGTGAGCTGCTTCCTCTTCCCATATGTTCAACCAGAGCTACACACCTCACAATATTGCCTCGACACCGTGCAAGAATGACAATCTCACTGGACGCTGGCAAAACAGTTGTCTCGCAACAGACCACTTGGCAGCTGGTTGGAAAGGACAGTTCGCTTCGTGGCATCATTACCAGTTCTCGGTTACCAGCCCTTAGTACTCCCGATTGAGTATCTATACAGCACTCTAACTTGCGCAACACATCTAGGCCCAATAAACATTCACCTTCGATATTGGCTATGTACACTTCGTGCTCAATTCCGAGGTCACCCAACTTCAACAGTACCCTTTTCTTCCCCGTCACTGGTGTGGTCTCGCCTGTTACTGTCGTCAGAAAGCTTTGCCTGTAATTATGGCCCTTTGACTGCTGGGGAGAAGGCCCCAAGATGTCCGGTCGGGCAACAGTAATGGTTGCTCCGGTGTCCACAACCATGTTGCAATAAACATTATCCAGACTGCCCTCCACTAGGATTGCATCAAACTCTTGTTTCACTGAGCATATCTGAAGAAATACTAGGGTCTTATCTCCCGCAGTCACCAACCTTCGCCGCTTAAGACCGATGCTTACATGTTTCCCGAGACCTGGCCGGATCGGGCAGCTTCATCCTGCTCTTGGTTTCTGTTTTTCCGTAACCATTGCGGATACTGGGCTCTGAGGTGTCCAATTTCTCCACATTCCCAACAACTTGGTCGCCCCTGTTGTCGAGGGTGGGGTGTAATCGGAGTAAATTTGTTCTTAATTTTATTTATTGTGATTTCCACTCTCTTTAGGATGTTCTCTAGGCTGTTGTCTCTCTCGTTGCCAGACAGTGTGACTGCCCGCACAGCACGCCGAGTTGATGGCCCTCTTGCAGATTCGACCTCCAGTGCTCTGGCCAGGGCATCCTGCATAGTCCTGGGGGCGGCCAGGCGAAATGCTTGGCGCACTTCTACATCGGCGATGGCATTGACGAAAAAGCCGACTGCTATGATGTCTCGTGCCTGTTCTGGACATCCTTCAAGCAACAAATGGGCAAGTCGCACAATGTCCTGCTACAATTCTTGCAGTAGCTCTCCCGATCTCTGGGTGCGGCTCCTTAGCTGGGCATGGTGGGCATGTCGCAAGTACTTGTCTCCGAACCGCAGCTCCAGGGCAGTTAACTATTGTTGAGTATTCCAGACGTTGTTGTTCTGGAAGTGACTGGAGTATACTGATGACAGGTCCCCTCAGCACAGCTGCAAGACTGGTCAGACCAACTATTTATGGTTGCCACAATCTCGAATTGGTTTTGGTACTCTCGCCACGGAGTCTGGCCGTTGTAAGGAGCAGGCTTGACAGAAATCCCCTTTCCAGTGTTCGATGCAGGTACACTAGAAACACAAAAGTGTTGTAGCCCATTTTCTGCCTGGTTGTGATTCACACTACAGCCTGGTTCAAACTTCGTGGTCTTCTCTTCGCCGCCTTCAGGTATTGATTCAGCAATGACCTTTTCTTTCCCGGTAACAAGACGCTGACAAAGTTCTTGACACTCCTTCCTCAGCTCATTCATTTGTTGCTGCATGCTATTTTTCACATAGTCCATCTCTTCCCTTATGCAGCCTACCTTCTCATTTACAGGATCTGTTTCCTGGTACATCATTTCTTTTACACTATTTTTGTTTTCATTTACACTATCTTTTACACTACCTATTTTCTTATCAACATTTTCATTTACCCTATCAATTTTCTTATCAACATTTTCATTTACACTGTCTTTGACTGAATTTATTTGGCCACTTACTCCTGCAATGAGGGCCTTTAGTGCTTCTATTTCTGCTGACATGCTTCTAGTAAACGTTCACATTTACAATTGTTATATAAACACAAAATTTATAAAGTGGTTCAATCATTTAATCAGTAATTGTGTGCAATAATTTAATTTGCAGAATTAATTATTAAATTCACTTTATGCCTTCTGACACCAGTGTTACAAGTTTAAGACAAAAACTTTATATGTGGGCAGTTCCCATGAGTTCTTTTGGGATAGAGGTCTTACAATTATAAATAAAAGAGTTCAATTAAGTTATTGATTTACTAGCTCACAAAGCTTACAAAAACACAAAACAGCAATCAACTTTAACTTTCACAACACAATTAATTCTTGCACACAATTACTCATGTGTCACAGACATGTTAATTATCTTTGACAATTAAAGCACAAAAAATGTCTACCATTAATTAATTAAACACCACAAATCACAATAAAATGCAGTCATATATCCAATCAACAGTGTTTCAAGTAGTGACAGTGTACAACCTTAATAGTCCGCAGTGGTGATGAATCGCCGTGTGCTGCGCAGCACCCCGAGTGCACCACTGTCTTCACTCTTGAGGTCTTCGGTTCGACTCCCGTCAAGCACCTCCTTCTTCGCTTGTCAGCCCGTCGCAGCAGTCCTTTTGGTTCGTCCAACACTGCTCCGAAGGTAGCCGCCTGCCGCCTCACAGTAGACTCTGACATCACCAAGATGTCTTCACCAGTCTATCTCCACAACCATAGCACCTTTCTCTAGCACGACCAATAGCAAACTCTCCCCAAATGTGCCAATTTTGCGGTTTCATACTCCTCGAAACAGTCTGGGAATAACCACATTACAGGGGTCTAAAAATAGACATTACTACATGTTTCGGAGATGAATTGAGTCATGTAGGCTGCCCTCGTAGAGTTAAGACGCAGTTGGGACAGGTATCTATGACGTAGCTTCGGCGTGTCTTCCATCACGTAGCCGCCCGGTCTATGAGTCAGGGGCCAGTCCACAAAGTGTTATGAAACAGCTGCCGAACACGGGCCTCCAGGCACATGGCACGCAACAATATATACTACGTGTTGCTTTTAGAAATAACACAATATGAGTATGAATAATGTGGTTGAATTTGACTTCGAGAATTAATCTATTAATATAGAAAGAATCCAAAATTATGATCGGAGCATTTAATTCTTCCTAACGTGAAATTTTCCTGTTCGTAAATTTTTAATTGGCATTCATCGGGTAATAAAATCATATACACATTAAAACTAATACATGGTTAAGATAAATACTTCTATTCGTTATGGGGTCCTTGTACAGTATAGAAGGAAGTATCATACAAACAGTATCATTCTAGTTTTTTTCTAGTCGACGTGGCTTCTACAATAATGCACTGTAATTTTTCTCTATTAGTGAAATACAATATCAAACTTTTAAATTAGTGCTGGGGAATTGAGGGTAGGTCTGTGTTGTTGCTGGTGGGATGGTAGAGGGGAGAGGCTTGGCGGGCTACACGTGTGTCGCTGCTTAGTGTTTGCGCATGCGCAGACTTGCGTTCTTTAGAAGAGGGGTAAGGGGAAGTGGAGTGGCCGGCCGTACCCAAATCATGGTTACGGAATCAACCAAAGCTGGCTTCATCGTGTAAGTACCTAGACACAAGTCTCCAGTACACTCAACGCCACGCTGTTACTGCACTTCTCAGTTGATGCCTACCATATGTTCC